>OZ038444.1:649788-659788 GCA_964036265.1 Daptonema setosum
GCCCAAGATGGTAAGCGGTTGACAAAAAGTTCTTGGTTACTTCCGTCATCTGTGAAAGTGCAACGCCAACCGATTCCATTCTGTTTGTTTATGCAGTACAAATGTACAATTAAAAAATATAAATATATGTTAATTGAAATGATAACTATTTTCATGTCGTATACCCTATTAGTTGCAAACTGTGTACCCAATGTGATAGTATGACTGATTGGATTGACTGTATTATTAATATTTTTTTGTGTAACATTGATGCATTGACACATGAATAAACCTTTTCACATTCGTGCAGTGTAAATGAATAAATATGGTTCGGACTAGTTTCACCCAAGTATTCATGATAAAGTCACTCAAAATTAACGTCGCCTATCCCATCATCTCATTTCCGGATGGATTTAATAATGAAAGCACGTGTGACGTGTCCTTCCCAGCAACCATTCAAAAATTAAGCGAATGGTCACACCAATCTCGCATTCTTTGCTTTTTAAGAAAATGGGCTGACTGAAAAGCTTCAATGATTCTTCTTATTGTTCTGTAATTTTTTAATAGCTGCTTTCTTGGAGAAAACTGGTAAGCGCAAAGATCGACTCGCCTTTATTATTCACTATGGATTGGATTTTATGATGCTTGCTGTGCCTAGTTCGACATTCCCACCCTTTTATTAGGTAATTTGCATGTCCGGTTTTATTAACAAGGATGACCGCGTTAATTGTCCCATTGGCAGGTAAAATGTCACATTGGCAAGCGAAACGTTTCCTGCCCACAAGTTCAGGGTCAATCATCATGAACGATGGAGTGATGACTGACTGAATGACTGACTGACTGACTGACTGACTGACTGACTGACTGACTGATTGTCTGACTGACTGACGATAATAGGCATGTAACCAGTCTGTTTATTAAATGACTCACTAACTACATAAATGTATGTACATAATCGAATCTTTTAACGACTCACTCAACCACTCGTTAACTCACTGATTCATGCTAGCGGACCAGAAAAGAACGGAAAGTCACCCTTGCTGGGCTGAAACACTTCTGGCAATTAAAAATGTGAATTTGTTCTCTAAAGTGTATTTATAATTCGCCTTCTATGAAGAAATTACCCTCTCATTCGGAATGTTTGTTCGTCCTCCAGTGCTCACTCAATCACTTCTTCACTTATTCACTCACTAACTCACTCACTCACTCACTCACTCACTCACTCACTCACTCACTCACTCACTCACTCACTCACTCACTCACTCACTCACTAACTCGCTCACTCATTCACTCAGTCAATGACTTACTCGCTCTCTATTTTTGTAGATGTGACTGATTGATGGCTGCCTATCGTAAATGAAGACAGATGTTTGCCACCAGTCAGTATGTCAGTCTGTCAAAGTCTGTCAGTCAGTCAGTCAATCAATCAGTCAGTCAGTCAGTCAGTCAGTCAGTCAGTCAGTCAGTAAGTCATTCAGTCAGTCAGGCAGTCAGTCAGACAACCCATGTCAATCATTTTAGTTATAAATTAATGGGAGGGGATAAAACATGAAAATCGACTACGTGAAACGCACACGCGAACGAGAAGGGGAGGGAAAAGTATAATTCCCCTTTCTTAGTCAGTTTCAAAAAGTAGAGTTTGTTCCTTAAGGTGTAGGTTAAATGACCTGCAAACTGCCGACTCCCCCCCGCCCTTTGGAGGATTAGCTCGTCCGCCAGTAATGAAATTTAAAAGTTCCACAAATCCATAACCAAAGAGAACAAGATCAAAAAAGGCAATAACGAAGAAAAGAACAGAGATCGAAAATCAGCGTAAAACGTAAATATTCATTTATGAAAAGGGTTTCAAGCTTAATAATGGGCTACCAACTAAAAAGATGTCGATTAGTTTGAGGCACCTATAAGAGGAAAATTTGTTATAGAGTCTTGGCGCTGTATATTTGACATTTATTACTTACTCTTGCCCAATATTTACGACAGATGTATGGAACTATTCCGGTTTCTTTCATAGTCAAACCCCTACTCTCCTTTTTTGGCCGGGTGAGCAAGCGGGAATCGGGCGGCAGAGATTTTGACAATGCGACCCTCAACTACACATGTTTTTTGTCATTATTTTTTGCGTTTTTGGCAGCAATTCTTATTCCCCCCTCCTCCGACTCCACAATCGGACAGCGGACGGACAATTCAAGTTTCCTGTGCTTTGAAGGCTCAGGTTTTCGGTTTGTAACGTTCACTTGAGATGTGGTACGAAATTGAATGGGATTTTCATTTTGTGACTCGTGAAATTGATGGTTTTCCACTTTTCCGTCCGCTTTTTCAATTCGGCAGTTTTTTTCTATGTGACTCGATTTGTGGGGACGGCAGATCGCATACTGGTTTCGGTTTCGGACGCTGATTCTCGATGATTCCTCTCGGGTTGATTTATTGTTGAGCACGAGTGATTTTTTCGATTTTCGCTGTCTGAATTTTGGAAAGCAAAAAATTTGATCCAGATCTGCGTTGGCAGACGAAAATCTGATTTTCTGTTGCTGATTTTTTTTCTTGGCACTAGCGAACGAGAAGGGGAGGGAAAAGTGGAATTCCCCCTTTCTTTGGCGTTTTATAAAAGTTGAATTTGTTTTCTAAGTTGTAGATAAAACGGCTTGAAACCTGCCGCTTCCCCCCTCTTTGACGTAATTCCCCTTCATTTGGAGGGTTGGCCACTTCCGCTAGTGTTTCTAGGATTGTTTCTTGTTTGTCTGCGATTGTTAGGTTAGGCTAATAGGCTTTTACCGTAATTGCACAATCACTGCTATGTCAATTGTAACCATAAACTCGAACAGATGTTAAGCTCCAGAGTTTCACAGTCAACTTTGTTTCACAGATCTCAGTTAAGTCAAAACTTTTTATTTTGGATTATCAGTCAGTCAGGTAATTTTTCAGTCTTTGACCAGACCAGCCACTCCATCAGATGAATATTCAGTACGTAAGTGGAACTGTCAGTCAGACATCCAATCATTCAGTCAGTCAGTCAGTTTGTCAGACCAGTCAGTCAGTCAGTCAGTCAGTCAGTAAGTCAGTCAGTCAGTCAGTTTGTCAGACCAGTCAGTCAGTCAGTCAGTCAGTCAGTAAGTCAGTCAGTCAGTCAGTCAGTCAGTCAGTCAGTCAGTCAGTCAGTCAGTCAGTCAGTCAGTTAGTCAGTCAGTCAGTCAGTCAGTCAGTCAGTCAGTCAGTCAGTCAGTCAGTCAGTCAGTCAGTCAGTCAGTCAGTCAGTCAGTCAGTCAGTCAGTCAGTCAGTCAGTCGGTCATTTAGTCAGTCAGTCAGTCAGTCAGTCAGTCAGTCAGTCAGTCAGTCAGTCAGTCGGTCATTTAGTCAGTCAGTCAGTCAGTCAGTCTCAGTCAGTCAGTCAGTCAGTCATGTAGTCAGTGATTGTCATTGTAAATCGGATATAAATCGGATGACCGTTATTTCCCTATTGTGATTTGGTATCCTACTTTGCTAATAGGGCATATAACAACTGAATAAAGAGAGGAGAATTTTTCCAAAGAGGGAGGAATTCCAAGAAATTAGCCCTTTACACATCCACCTTAAGGAACAAACTCTACGTTTTTGAAAGCACCAAAGACGGGGGAATTCCACTTTTCTATCCCCTTCTCGTCCGCCAGTGTGTAGAGTAGAGACAACATTGAGTGCAAGCGCTGCGTGCTCACACTATTGTTCTGTCTCACTGCATGCAACATGTGCGCTGCTGCAGCTATTTACGTTTGTACAGGGTGTCTCACATCAATATACCAACAAAATTGGGCCTTCAACGTTAGAAGAATCCAGTTCAATCTACATTGAAACTTGTGGCAAAGATTCAGTTTTGATTCGTATTTGAGATCAGTTTATTTGCACTGTGGAATCGTGTACAACTACGGGGTGGATCTCAAACAACTCCTATTGCGCTAGCTGTATGATTCTGGCTATGTACAGAGTATCTGGGAGATTTTTTACGCACCTATGAAATGAGTCACTATTTCTCTCCCAATCCAAATTAAAGTTAATGTCAAACCAACATTTGCTTAGCATTAAAAGGCGAGTGGGAGTTTTCCGGGCACATGTATAATATTATAGTTACTTTCTGTTTTAGTAGTACATGCATTCTTTTTATGCTGAACTTTATCTACACGGAATTAAAATATTCAGTTTCAAATACAGGTTGAGTTATTTGCTAAACTATTCCCAAAAATGAACTCTATTCCACAAATTTTATTGGTAAAACGTCTAGCCAGAATGCTGGTTCCCAGTGTGCATCCAATTATTATTCACTTAATTTGTGTTCAGCTGCCTCAACTCAACTGCATGTTCACAGTCATACGGCCAAACCCTATTGAGAGGGATGTTGATGATTATGACCTCCGTTGCTCGACCATCACCACGCATGAATCACCCTCAACTCTCCCTTGTCCATATTTTCATTGTATTAGTGCTGTCATCAACCCCCCTCCCCCACTTCCTCAAGTATACATTCATTGATGATCATTCGAACTTCCAAAGTAGTAGACACATCACCATTCACGAATTCCTACCTGTATCTTTGTTCATGGGAGTAAAAAAACGAAATATCTTGAAAGAGGTTTGATAATCCCGTTTTGGAAGTTTGGTGTTTGCTTGATCCGCCCCAAATCGGGCTATTGTTCTAAACCGCCAGGAAAACAGTGGTCAGTGATAGAGGACGCATGCAGTCGTCAACATCCTCAGTTCAACCTCACTCACAATCATCATCACCCCATGTGCAACGATCGAACGGGGGGATAATAGGTGGTTCCCCCATGGGGTTGTCCGGCGGGGGTGACCCACCACAAAGACCCTTTGAAATTGTAGATAATTAGTGGAAGACCTACTCCCCATGGGGGCATTAAGGTGGATTGTCGATTCATGATAACTGACCGACGACTTGAATGCCTCCAGCAAGTGTTGTGAAGTGTAGAAGTAACAACTCATTATTTTTTATAAAGTTAAAGTAAGCTCCCAAACAATACAAAACCTTTCAACTGTTAGACTTGATCAACCGTTAGTCACTGATAAGTTTGCAGACAGTAATGATCATCAATTTCTCCCGCCACTCTTGACAGGTTGTGCCTTTCTTTCGTCAGTGAAAGAGTCTGTCATCCTGTCATCCCGTCAGCCAGTCAGTCCGTCAGCCAGTCAGTCCGTCAGTCAATTGTTGATGATGGTGATTATGATTTGAAATGCCGGCCCACCCCATGGGTTTTATTAACTGGATTTACATTTCCACCCATCATGGCTTCCTGTTGTGGTGGTTGTTAATGTTGTTGTTGTACTTTATGGTGAGTTCATGTTGTTGGTGTTGTTGTTGTTGTTGTTGTTGTTGTTGTTGTTGTTGCAGTGATTACTATTGTCGGGAACATAGGATTCGGACGTTATTAACTGGATTTACATACTTCCGCTACAGATGACATTGGTGACTTCCTGTGGTTCGACAGTTGTTGTTGTTGTTGTTGTTGTTGTTGTTGTTGTTGTTGTTGTTGTTGTTGTTGTTGTTGTTGTTGTTGTTGTTGTTGTTGTTGTTGTTGTTGTTGTTGTTGTTGTTGCTGTTGTTGTTGTTGTTGTTGTTGTTGTTGTTGTTGTTGTTGTTGTTGTTGTTGTTGTTGTTGTTGTTGTTGTAGTAGTAGTTGATGTTGTTGTTGTTGTTGTTGTTGTTGTTGTTGTTGTTGTTGTTGTTGATGATGTTTTATGTGTATACTTAGACTGTCTATTTTTGCTATTGCTTTTCACCATGCAGTTGCATTTGTTGTTGTGATTTATCATCACCATAATCTCAAATGGATAGTACATATTTGTGCATTCAGTACATAAGTAGCTACAATCAGGTAGAGATAACGCATGTAGTTGAATGGAGTAATGTTCGTTCGAAAAGGCAAAGAAATATCGTAGATCACTTCATTCGAGCCGATTTCAGCTAATTTGAGTATGTATATAAGATCAGTTAGTAGACAGTTAGTTTCAATGTAGAAATTTGGTTTTGATACTCTCGATGAAAGTTTTCCCTGGATCCTCTGACTTTTTCAAACTAAAAATCGATGACAATTCTGTCTGTAACCTGGTATTTTCAGAATATGAAATTATTTACTGCCGGACGAGCAGAGGGAGGGGAATTTCTCCAAAGAGGGGGAATTGGCAGTTTTCAGGCTTATTTACCTACACCTTAGGGAACAAACTCTACTTTTTGAAACCGCCAAAGAGTGGGGAATTCCACATTTTCCCTCCCATTCTCGTCCGCTACCCGGAACTTTGATTTATCACTCCCTTGTGTGGCACCAAGAATTTTTTCAAGTTTCTGTGAATCATCAGAGTTTGTTTCGACATCATCTCATTGATCACCTAATCGCATTCAAACACGTCTCGAGCTTAAATACGCTTTGTACAACTTGTCAAACAAGTCTGGTACAGAGTACGATTATTTAAAACCTTTAAATATTTGGGTGGCGGCCACCGGCGACTTTGTAGTGGTTGTGGTGCAGTGTGAAATGTGTGAACCAGACTAGTCATTGTGACAATATCGTATTTGTGTAAACCAAATTCACACTGGTTTGCGATCATCTACGTACAAAGTGCAGGCTTTGTTTACACAATCGAACTCTGGGGTGCGAGAACTCAATACACATCCGTCCCGAGACACGACGGCCGAGCTAATTTTTCAAAGGGAGGGGAATTTCGTCAAAGAGGGGAGAATTGACAAAAATTATGCCATTTTTCCTACACCTTAAAGCACCACATCTACTTTTAAAAACGCCAAAGAGGGAGAATTCCACTGTTCGCACCCCTTTTCGTCCGCTAGTGTCGAGACACGACGGCCGACCGTTCACGTTTCACCATTCTCACTCACGTTTCACCATTTTCACATTGCATTTCACGGTTCACGTTTCATTCGCATTTGATATATGTACGTTAAACATCTCGAATTTTTATGTACAGTGACAGACGTGTATGTATAATGAATGAGTGTTTGTGTGTAATGAATGAAGGCAGCATTCCCTGTTACGCGCGCGCATACGCGTTTCGGCGCCAAATTCGAAAATTGCGCTAGCTCGTCTTGCTAATAGTCAGTGAGTGAGTGCGAGAGAATGTCAATAATTCAGCTTAATAGGCTAATGCAAAGATAATGTAATTAAATATTTGTTTAACACATTGTATATTCGTTGATTCAGTCACTCAATCACTCACTCACTCACTCACTCACTCACTCACTCACTCACTCACTCACTCACTCACTCACTCACTCACTCACTCACTCACTCACTCACTCACTCACTCACTCACTCACTCACTCACTCACTCACTCACTCACTCACTCACTCACTCACTCACTCACTCACTCACTCACTCACTCACTCACTCACTCACTCACTTACTCACTCACTTACTCGCTCTTACATATGTATGTACATGATTACAAAAATCTGGGTATCGCAAATTGTACACAAAATCGTTGATTCCACGACTCGTTTCCCACGCGAGATGTTTCCTGCGTCTAATTCTATGGAGTATACATTCTTTTATTTGACTCGAGTGGTGCCGATTATATGTATGTATATGGAGGGTGGAACAGACAGACAGTCAGTCAGTCAGTCAGTCAGTCAGTCAGTCAGTCAGTCAGCCAGTCAGAAAGTCAGTCAGTCAGTCAGTCAGTCAGTCAGTCAGTCAGTCAGTCAGTCAGTCAGTCAGAAAGTCAATCAATCAGTCAGTCAGTAAGCTGACTCACCTAAAAATATGTACTCATCACTAGTTTTACTCACTTACCCACTCGGTTACTCGTGTACTCACAACTCACTGACTCACTCATTCACTCATTCACTCACTCACTCACTCACTCACTCACTCACTCACTCACTCACTCACTCACTCACTCACTCACTCACTAACTCACTCACTCACTCACTCACTCACTCACTCACTCACTCACTCACTCACTCACTCACTCACTCACTCACTAACTCACTCACTGACTCATTCCCTCACTCCCTCACTCTTCCATCACCTTACCAATACAAGGTAACGGTTGCCAAGAAATTCTACTGCTCATTCACATTCCCGACTGGCTTCAATTCAATGCCATTAGGGTAAATTCAAATAGTTTAGTGCACCTTTCACGTCAGTCAGTCAGTCAAGTCAGTCACTGTGTAACAAAACGCGTTTAAGCGGGCGCCAAAACGGTCCTCTATACTCAGTGTAAACCATCTGGCTCACCGTACATAACGTGTAATGTGAAGCAGACAACTGTGCAGATGGTTAACACACCCTGAATAGCCAGGTTGACCTTGTCCAGCATCTTCATTAACCAGCTGCTAATCGGCTTGTATTGACAGACAAAACAGTCAACTATTTTAAATGCTAATCAACTGGCGCGATCTGTTGAGATCAGCCTGTCAGTCAGTAAGTCAGCTAACGGTGTGGCTAGTCGAGCCAGCTCATGACAATCTACACAATCTACCTCGGTTCTCGACACAGCACCCTCGTCGATGACCTTGTCAGATTGTGGATGTCACCCCCATAACCTTATATACCCCCGAGTAGTACATGACTGGACGCATCCTCATGTGCACACCTGGTCGCCCGACACACCTATACATGTACGTGTGTATGTATGCTACCTATGTATGTGTAGATGTACTACACTCACCCTCTGGGTAGAGGGGGCAGACTCCGCCCTCACGTCCACCTCACCATCACTACCACTACCACGGCCATACGCTAATACTCCTGCTGCTGTCTGCCCGGTGCATCACACGCACTACAAAAACCCGCCGTCCGGGTCGGACGAGTTGCATTTTCGAATTTGTCGAGTTTCGAATCGCATGTCGTCGGTGCGACGTCGATTTTGTCGTGTCCCGACGTCGTGTTTTCGATTTCGGTTCGCTGCTCGGTTGACTTTGCTTAAGCGTTTGTCTATGTTCTAAGTTTTAATCGGGTTTCCGTGATGATCACGCTTTCATAATACAGTGATACCAAGATTGTCTGTTCATCGATTATCAGCTGTGATTTAGTGTAAAATAGTCTAAAAGTACCCTTAACCCGCGAGTTTTCTTCACCTTCTCCAATTCGTAACAAATTTTCAATAACAAACTTTCAATAAGTAATGGCGTGACTTTATTTTACGTGAAGTTAGCTGAGATTCGGCACGTATGTCCACGTCAGACGAGCCCACTCTTGTATGCCATCGTTTACAGACATGTCGTACTTGAATGAGGCTCATCTGCATACGAGTTTGTACCACATCATCTTAACCACGATTGTCTCATACCTTCCATTTGACGTGGTTAAGTGCGTCGACGGCACATCCCCAGGCCATTTTTCATCTGGTCATCGTTGGCCGTTATTATTATTATTATTTCACAGTTTTCTTAAATGACAGCACGAAATGTTGCTCTTCACTACTGTTTGTCAATAATTGACTGTTTTGATATGTGATTAGCTAATCACTTCACATATACTCATCATGGTCTCACTATGACCAAATGATCAGCCACTTGTGGGCCGACCACCTCAGGGCGTCATCTCCATGCCCGTCCAACCGTCTCGGAACGTTAAGCGTCTTAACTCGTACTCTTGATGGTGCCGTGATTGAAGCCATGGTACATACATACATCACATGTACTAGGGTGCTTAGCACCTAATTGAGCACACCACATACAACAGGGCGTAAAGTCAATCACTGGGGCGTTATGGCACGGATTGCTGTTGCCCAACTCTATTAGCAAGTCAGATGATGCACCTCACCACATGTCTACTTGTGCCACAACTTTGTGGCCACGCTCAACAGGTAGCGTAAGTTAACGTAATGCGTGCCGTGACCGACGTTTGGTGTGGTTGCGACCGCGGTGTCATCGCACATGATAAGGTAGGCACATTGCCACGAGCATGATCATGTCGTTAGCCATGATATCCGATCATCTCCGTCAGGGCAATATGAGCTTGAATGGCCCCGACTCTTGATAAGCCAACGGTGCATCGACCTGTGTGCCACTACAACATACA
>OZ038444.1:663998-668998 GCA_964036265.1 Daptonema setosum
CTCACTTGACAGTATGGGGTTTTGAGTTGACTTGACATTGAATATCAAAAGTATTAATTTGTATTTAGGATTGAACCGAAATTAATGGTCTTTTTTGACACAACCATACCAATTTCTGAACCATCAAAGGAAATCTGCACATGAACTTCGGAAAACCAAATTACATATGTTTGTATGAATTGAACAACAAATGATTTCGAAACATGTTTGCTATATTAAAACAAATGATTTTTTTTTATTTGCTATTTATTTGCTTTTCTCATTGAAAAGTTCGGAATACGGTTTTTGCAATGACTTAACTTTTATTATCACTATTGTTTCTAAGCATGTGCACTTTGTCTATTGTCAGTCGCAAAGTTAAGTTTCCGGCAGTAATTGTAAAAAAGTTTAATATACTGAGACAATCATTTGTAAAACTATCAAACTGTTGTTTCTCACTTCTTCTCGGTCAGCCCCTAATAAGAAACATGTCCGAAACTTATTGTGTGTTTGTGTATCTCTTGTTTGTGTGTTTCATGTTTGTGTATTTCTTGTTTGTGTGTTTCATGTTTGTGTCTTTCTTGTTCCTATCTTTTTCATGTCTGAACATTTTATACACTGCAATCCGTCGAGATGAAAGTATAGTAAAAAAATGATAGTAATATCGTATAAATTAGAGTAATCGTTTGTGGTTGTAATCAGTGTCCCTAAACAAAGAATGACACATCAAAGTCAGTGGAATGCAAGTTAATAGAATTAGTACAAAGAAAGTAACAGATATATACAGGCTTATGGGGTGAACACAAAACAATAAGTTTTCATCTGCTAAAGGCTCTTCTGCAGAACTCTTCCAGAGATCAGTAACATTTACATTGATCTCGAAGGGAGCGGCAATCTGTGAGTAAGAAAGTGAGTGGGTGAGTGTCTGAGTGAGTGAGTGAGTGAGTGAGTGAGTGAGTGAGTGAGTGAATGAGTGAGTGAGTGAGTGAGTTAGTGAGTGAGTGAGTGAGTGACTGAGTTACATCTTTGATCTAACCATCAGTTGCTCTGTGTTAACATCAATTGAACGAGTATTTCGCTGATGAGCTCCAAGTAAAGGTGAAGTGGCCGTTTCACGTCTCAGAGGCCTGTTACCACCATCTTCGTTGCACATCGGTGGCTACATATATACAGTAGATACAATACCGTAATCAATATTGGAATAACTTCCTGATTAAGTGAAAAAAAACTGAAACTGTCTACACATGTGGCACTAACTCACTCACTCATTCACTCACTCACTCACGCACTCACTCACTCACTCACTCACTCACTCACTCACTCACTCCCTCCCTCACTCACTCACTCACTCACTCACTCACTCACTCACTCACGCACTCACTCACTCACTCACTCACTCACTCACTCACTCACTCACTCACTCACTCACTCACGCACTCACCACGCCCGCACATCCGTCCTCCAGATTAACACAGATCTCGATCTCGCATTGGAACTGTTCATTGGGATTATCAGGGAACTTGAACACATGTGACTCGACGTGGGCCAGCATTCGGCCATCGACGTAGGTCAGATCACCCCAGTAGATTATGGTCGATGGCACACCTAGAAACCGTAGTCTATCGGTTAAGTGGTCCGTTTACACAGCGAGAGGTTGATGGATCAAAAGCCGTATGGACATGATGGTAACTTGGTGGCATTAGGGTGCCTTCATAGTCCACTGCAACTTGAGTTGCAACTTTGTTCGAAACACTTTTTGACGTTTCGAAATATTTCGGAACTTAAAAAAAAAGAAGAAAATTTCAAAACTAAACTTTTTGAAACGTCAAAAAGTGTTTCGAACAAAGTTGCAACTCCAAGTTGCAGCGGACTATGAAGGCACCCTAAGATGTTCATTCCAGTATTTTGATTCATAAATAAGAGTATCCCTCATTCAAAAAGCTTTGAGCTGGAGGTCTCAGAATCATTGTATCTTATGATCAAAAACAGTCCATAAGCTAATCCAACAGCTACTAATTAAGTATTAAATATTTGATTTATCGCAAAAAAATCTAAATTTCTCTATTTACCCGTCAGTGTCCAGCAAATCAACCCGTCCTTTTTCGTTCTCCACGTAACAGCTGTGAACTTTGAGCTTGAAGAGGTCGCCTGATTCAGCTGAAATACATATTCATCCACTCACTCACTCACTCACTCACGTACTCACTCACTCACTCACTCACTCACTCACTCACTCACTCACTCACTCACTCACTCACTCACTCACTCACTCACTCACTCACTCACTCACTCACTCACTCACTCACTCACTCACTCACTCACTCACTCACTCACTCACTCACTCACTCACTCACTCACTCACTCACTCACTCACTTACTCACTTACTCACTCATTCACTCTCTGCACCAACTGTCATCGCATTCCCATCGATGGAATATACTCTCCCCGACTACAGCGAATCGGACGGTTGGGCCATCGGGAGCGTCTCGATGCAGGGTATAAGTACAGGTGGGCATTGGGAACTGCTCACTGGCAAACTGGGTGGTGAGTTTGCTGAAACGTGATTGAGTGAGTGAGTGAGTGAGTGAGTGAGTGAGTGAGTGAGTGAGTGAGTGAGTGAGTGAGTGAGTGAGTGAGTGAGTGAGTGAGTGAGTGAGTGAGTGAGTGAGTGAGTGAGTGAGTGAGTGAGTGAGTGAGAGAGTGAGTGAGTGAGTGAGTGAGTGCGTGAGTGAGTGAGTGAGTGAGTAAGTGAGTGAGTGAGTGAGTGAGTGGTGAGCAAGCAAGTGAGTGAGTGAGTGAGTGAGTAAGTGAGCAAGTAACCAACTTAACGGTCACCTCTGCGTTTATATCCTTGTTAGCTTCCATATAAAAGCAGCGCACTTTGAAAGCCCGATCCACTTTTGTGACGACTCGCTGGTGGAAGGATATGACCACGTCGTTTTCAATAAATACACCCGGTGGGTCAAGCTGCAATCAAAGTTGGACAAATTGATTAACCGACTTTTGGACTGACTGACAGACTGACTGACTGACTGACTGACTGACTGACTGACTGACTGACTGACTGACTTACTAAACGACCGACTGATTGAAATACTACCCTATTCAATGAATCACTTATTGAAGAACCAAGTTTTTTTTACCAACTGTTTGACTTTTTTGATTGACCAAATGATGGATTACTAGTTGATCGAATTCTTTGTTAACTGACTGACTGACTGACTGACTGACTAATGGAACATACCACTAAGTGTATGACTGTCAGACAAGCATACTGACTAACTGATTTTCTGGTAGTTGTGGCGCATTTCTTCATGTCCATTGTCAGAGAAACATTCGTCGTTTTACCGTCTCCAATGAACTTACACTCGTCAACATCAGACATTCCTTTAACGTAAACCTGAAACGTGAATGAATGGCCAATCTAAATTTTTGACTGTCACTTGACAGCTCAGCGTCAATTTCTAGAAATCTTTGACAGATTGCAAAGATTTCTTGCAATTATTTTTTGTGACTGGGTCTGTTATGATTGACTACTTACATAATGGAAACAATCAACTCAGATTATTGAAATTGCCAGTAAGTAGTTTTCCACCGTGATATTCAAGGTGCTGCTATGCTATGTACCTGTGTGATTTCTTGCTACACGATATCTAGGAGTGCTGCAGTGCTGCACTGATCTGATCGTATGGGTAGGCATAAAAGCCTTATATGACTTGGAGAAATGGTAGCAATTGAACATAACTCTCTTAATCGATCCAGATGCTGTACAAACAGTAAAAAATAGACTAACCCTGCCATCAAACGGATTTCTAGTTTTAGCACCCACATAAATCGAATCCGTATTGCATTTCAGTTCGATGTCGTCTTCGCCGATCTCCTCGGTGACTGAAATAATTATGACACTGAAACGACTGTGAAACTAAAACAACTATGGCACTGAAACAACTATGGCACTATAAGAACTATGACGCTGAAACAACTATGTCACTATAACAACTATGACACTGAAACAACTACGGCACTATAACAACTATGTATGACACTGAAACAACTATGTCACTTTAACAACTATGACACTGAAACAACTATGTCACTATAACAACTATGACGCTGAAACAACTATGTCACTATAACAACTATGACACTGAAACAACTATGGCACTATAACAACTATGACACTGAAACAACTATGTCACTATAACAACTATGACACTGAAACAACTATGGCACTATAACAACTATGACACTGAAACAACTAAGGCACTATAACAACTATGGCACTGTAACAACTATGACAGTAAAACAAATATGAAACTAAAACAACTATGACACTTGAACAACCATGACACTAAAACAAATATGAAACTAAAACAACTATGACAATGAAAAAAAACTATTAACACTCAAACAACTATGACACTAAAAAATATAAATTGTTTGGTGATCTGTGAGAAAGAAAACAGCGACTTTGAAGCGGTGTGATAATGAAAAGAATACAGTCATTCAATCAGTCGGTTTTCCCTCACTCACTCACTCACTCACTCACTCACTCACTCACTCACTCACTCACTCACTCACTCACTCACTCACTCACTTTTTTTCATTTCATTTCATTTCATTAGGGCCAGGCCCAGGACATACAAAAGCATGAGTACACATGACAAAAGTATTGTATGACCATAGATCTGCAAAAAAAAGTTAATAACATTATAAATCAAGAATTTTGGTAATATGAGATTTTTCAGGAATATTATGACGGTGGAGTTGTGATATTATATCATGGAAAATATTTGTTTTGTTTAGGAAATTTTTAAAACCGGTTTTACTGAGTGATAGACAAGAGTTTGGTAATAAATTATATGCGATAGCTGTTATAATGAACGGTGAACGAGCTAGATTAATGCGTTTATATGTAGGAATAAAGACAGAATATGGATTATTATTCCTATTACTACGACGATATCCAGTTTCACAAACGAGTGAGAAGATGCCAGGCGGGAAATACCGGTAATTGCGA
>OZ038444.1:673998-695834 GCA_964036265.1 Daptonema setosum
AGTCATTCGTTATCCGTTGCCCGTTCTCCTTTGCCCGTTGCCCGTTCTTCGTTCCCCGTTCCCCTTTCTGCGTTGCCCGTTTTCCGTTCGCTGTTGCTGTCGCTGTCGCTGTTGCTGTTGCTGTTGTTGTTGCTGTCGCTGTTGCTGTTGCTGTTGCTGTTGCTGTTGCTGTTGTTGTTGTTGTTGTTGTTGTTGTTGTTCCCGTTCTCCGTTGCCCGTTCTCTGTTCTTCGTGCCCCGTTCCCCTTTCTGCGTTGCCCGTTTTCCGTTCTCCGTTGCCCGTTCTCATTTGCCCGTTTTCCGTTCACCGGCGGCTGCTGTTGCTGTTGTTGCTGTTGTTGTTGTTGTTGTTGTTGTTGTTGTTGATGCTGTTGCTGTTGTTGTTGCTGGTGCTGTTGTTGTTGTTGTTGTTGTTTCGTCGCTAATGGCTAATCCCGTCCACTGTCCACCTGACGTGTTGCTCTGGGGTTTCTGCCAGGGCCCGTCAATTCATCATCATAATGGAAGTAAAATTTTAATTCACCCGTTCGTTATAAGTTAGTAAGTTACCCGTTACCCGTTCCCGTTGCTCGTTCTACGTTCTCCATTGTTGTTGTTGTTGTTGTTGTTGTTGTTAGCGCCGCCCTGTTACCAGAGCGGCTTTTCAAAAATCCCAAGGCTGTAAGCAGCCTCAACCCGAAGACTGGGCGCTCGATGTTTACCTCAAGTTTCAATGGGTAAAAACCGACGATGTCAGCGAGCATCACGTTTAACAGGAGCGCACGAAACATGAGCTATGCGTCTCGTGTGGCTGTGACTGTTGCGCGTTAACTTTTGACGCACACACACACATTCGTCACCTTGTGTTTGTATGGGGTAGAAACGTCTTTCCCCAAATGTTTTATCGCCTTCGGTTTACCCCGACGGCTTTATCGAAAAAAATTCTTTGCCAGTGGCGTTGACCAGAGCAGACAAGGAAATTACCTTGTGGTTGCATGGGGTAGAAACGTCTTTCTCCAATGTTTTATCGCCTTCGGTTTACCCCGATGGCTTCACCGAAAAAATTTCTTCGCCACTGGCGTTGACCAGAGCGTACAAGGAAATTACCTTGTGTTTTTGTATGGGAAAAATCCAACGAAATGGATGCTCATTGGCTTACTGAAGCGTGCGTGAAACGTGAACTAAGCGTGTAGTTTGTCTACAACACAATACGTGCGTATTTGCACACTACTGATAGGAACACACGAACACACACGGACGGACGGACGTTTGTCTGTTATTTATATGATGATAGATGACAACCAAAGATAGTAAGCAAACCATTTCTGATCATCGCATTTTCCATACCGTGATTCACCTCTTTTATTTTTTAATAATTACTTATTAATTAGGTATAAATATTGCGTTTCGAGTTTGGTTTGTTATATGGTAATATTGAGTTTAAATAAACCTATTATTGCAAGCATCCACTGACAACGGAAACGTTAAAGTGTTGTGTATGTTATTTGATAGGTATGTAAATGTTTTCATGTAATTTTCGATAGCAACGCTGTGGTGACTTCCATGTAACTCGCGGTATTGCTTTCTTAAAAACTTATTATCATTTTCAAAAATACAAACTGAAAAATATAAACTTGTTGATAAAACACATGATTTACTAGACCTATAATTATAATAAAACTCGATGCCATTAATATCACATAAATTTGATATTCTTCATTTTTCGCCATTTTCTCCTCCATCCAATCATAAATCACGAAATGCGACATTTGTTTACAAAATAGCACCCGAAAAATGCGGGTAAGTTGACGAATTTTTCGCAACAAATTGATTAAAAAAACGTGGGCAATTCAATAAACAACAAAATGTATCGTAAAGCAGTTTGATATGAGTGGAGCAACGATGGAGTCATTCAAGCCGGCCTCTTAACCGCCTCAACCCTAAAACACCAGCTTGTTACAAATGAATGATAGGGTTGAATGATGATGATTGGAAGTTGAGTTCAGTTGAGAGAACGTGCACGCACAACTGAATCATCACCTCCTCAATTTCCGACTCGCCTAAGCTGATGTTTCATTGTTGAATGTGTTAATGCACTCAAACTGGCCGCGATTCCATCGCGTTCGATTACTCGCAAATCGAGATTGACAAAGAGCGCATGTAAATTGTATAAATTACAGTGAGTATAGTCCATTTATCAGATCCCATGTTTTTTTTTCTTATTTTAACTACAGGGTGGTCCAAAAAAAATGACAACACTTTGAAGCTGAATAACTCACGGCACAGAGACCTGATTTAATTGAAACTTACAGGTATTATCATCAACATACTACTTCATTAAAATATATAAAACCAAGAGAATCTGACAATCACAGCGGCCACCACGCATCAATGTATGCGAAAATGCGCATGGGTCAAAAACCGAGCGATTCATATATGAACATTCAGGACACGGTTTACCCGTGATTTGTGAAACAATAAACTCAGTTATTTTAACCTGTAATCAATCAAGAGTCTTTTTTACTCATTCTGAAGCATTTTTGGTAGAAAAAAATTCGTAATTTATTTTTCATTGGATAAAATCTTGTTTCAGAGGTGAAAACTGCGTGTATCTTCTTCTGACATTGAAAAAGCGCTTAGTTAGCTAAATTAAAACAAAAAAATTAAAACCAATTTAACAAAATGCTTAAAAACCAACACAATAAACATTAAAAAACAAAAAACTTGCTTAATAAACATTAAATCGTACCAACGGCTAGAAAAAAACAAATGTTTCATTTATTACGTGCATATCATCCCTTGAATATGTATGCACGATTAGGCGGTTTTTGACCCAAGCGCATTTTCGCAAACATTAATGCGTGGTGGCCGCTGTGATCGTCCGATCCCTTTGGTTTTATACATTTTTCTAAGTTAGTATGTTGGTGATGATACCTGAACATTTCAACCAAATCTGATCCCTGTGCCGAGAGTTATTCAGCTTCAAAGTGTTGTCATTTTTTTTGGACCACCCTGTATATGACAAACAAAAACGGTTTTTTGGTCATAGAAAACAATAATTTTTTTTTAAATTAGATCAGAGACCTTGCAAATGTCAATAACAGGTAGTCAAGTACAACTTCTACAGTGAAACTCGATTCAACAAACAGACTATACAGTTTAGAAATGCATACCAGTCTTTAAGGTTGGCAGATTATTTTGCAAAATACTTTCTAAGGCTAAACTCAAGGAAGAAGGTGAAAATTCACATGGTTAAAAAAACACCATTGTATATTACATACAAACATATAGCTTAACCTGCTGTTAATTGTAACACTATCAAACAGGTTACCACTGAGACAGTCTAGCACATCTTTTGGATTAAAATGTTAAACGCAATTTTTTGGGTCAAGTCCTGTGCTCAAGTCAGACAGTCAAGTCAGATCAGACAATAACCTATTTGGGTATGTTGTTGCACTAGCGAACGAGAAGGGGTGGGAAAAGTGGAATTCCCCCTCTTTGGCGCTTTCAAAAAGTAAAATTTTTTCCTTGAGGTGAAGGTAAAACTGCCTTAAGATGGCCAATTCCCCCCTCTTTGATGAAATTCCCCTCCCTTTGGGGATTCAGCTCGTCCGCTAGTGTGTTGTTGTGCGGTGATATAGCTCATACAGGGTTTCTTGTTACGCAAATTCAAATTGATTTCGGCGCGCGTTCAAATTTTTTGAAAATAAAATCTTTTTCAACATGACACATGAGCAAAATAGGAAAATACGGCCGAATTCCTTGCATTTGAAACGCGTTCAAATTTTTTAAAAATAAAATCTTTTTCGACATGACACATGAGCAAAATAGGAGAATACGGCCGAATTCCTTGCATTCCTTGCATACCTTGGTAAGAGTAAAACAATTTGATAACAAGAAACCTCTGGAAGCTAAAACTACCAAAACAATCAAGACAACTCAAGACAACTGACTGGGCATAACGTGTTTTGTTACCAGTAAAATTGAGATCAAATAAGGAACCTTTCAAAAATGAAAAAAAGTTAAATTCATAACCTCACAAGGTGAGAAATTTTCACAAAAATGCTTACTAGATTTATAAACCAGTTAACTATTCATATAGCTGTATTTAGCACATTGACTGGAATCCAAGTTTTGGGAAGCTGGCGCTATATTAAATTGGATAATGAGAAAGAACAGAAAGCACAAGTTCTGGCAAATTTTAAAACCAGGGCATAAGAGGAAACAGAAGAAATGCTCAGAAAAAGATCAAACAAATCCAATTGAAATTCTCATTTAATTGCATCCATATACAGTAGCGTAGAGTGTAGACAAAATAACAACAAACAACCAAAGTTTATACAATTTGACAAAAAAACTATACAGCAAAAAAATCAACAAAATTTTACGGCAAAAATTTTGCATCCGTGCAAAGTGCGATTTTTGGTGGTTGAGAGCAAAAAACAGGCAAAACAGCAGTTATGGTAAAAGTAATAATATAAAACGAGGAGAATAGAAATCTGCAACAACGCATACAAAAAAACATATTTTAATATAACAATAACAATAAAGAAAAGCAATTATGAACCGGACTGTACATAAAAAGTGATCGGAAGATTTGGACAGAGATCAAGTAAAAGATGCATTCATTTCCAGCTTGATTTAAGTATCATGTTGCTGTTGCACAACGGTTATCGTGTCAGTCTTACAAACTTACGGTGTCAGGATTATGACTACGATAAAAAATAGTTATATACAGTAAATTTGTTGAATACGACTAACAATTCGCAAAAAATTTCTAAATAAATGCAAACTTCCATTGGGAACCTCATCTGTCACACACTTACCCACAAAAAAGTCTTTCTATACGTTTGACAGACTTTTATTAGAAAATCTGGTCTGTAAAACTATCGGATCACAAGAATCAGATTTTTTCCCAATTTTGGATTATGACGGAATACTTCATAAAATACGAAAAAAACGTGTTTTCAATTAAAAAACTAAGAATCCAAAATTCGAAAAATTTAATTTTGGATTTGTTAAATAAAAATGGCCCTCTTGGGTTTAATTAAAAATAAATTAAAAAAGTCTGTTATTATTCATCATATTAATTATTAATTGCCATGATATTGGTTTTCCAACAGTTATAACACTTGATGCACATATTTTATCTATGTAATATACCTTTGTTTATCCGTGTTCGTTTTCGTAATCCAAAATTCGAAAAAATTTGAATCTTGTGTGCCGATAGTTTTACAAATCAGGATTCTAATAGAAGTCTGTCAGACGTATATGACATTTTAGCTATGGCTTCTAAGCAACGTCCGTACTTTCTGAAATCTGGTTTTGCCTGGAGTGCATGAATGATCAGATTTACTATACAACCAAACACAACGGCGCAGTCATCGACAATTAGTTTTGTTGAGCAGCGCATCGACGGAGAACATGCTGGTGCTCTTCGTTGTCGACGGTGTCTTCTTCGGTGCTGATGACTGCGAAGAAACGGTGATATTCGATGTGGTGATCGTTGACTGAGATATGGTGATCGGTGGAAATGGTGATGTCACCGAATCGGATGTGGTGGTCACCGTGGCGACCGGTGCTGCTGGTGGCAGCTTCAGTTCTAGTTTGGGCACTTTAGCAGGCAGCGTCGGACCGGCGATCTGAAAATGAAAGTTATTATTCATGGAGTGCGTGATCCGGACTTTATGCTAAACTATCAATATACCGAGAAACTAGAATTTTGACATTGAAATTCATTTTCTGCAATGTTAGACATATTGAACAGAAACTCACAGGTCCAAACACCAATTATTCATGAATTTCCCACCAAATAACCCGATTTTTTCCTTCTTTTCTTCATTTGACATACCTAATCCAATTCAGAAGCCACTAACCATATCTCTATCATTCCGATCCCCATCAACCGTTCGTCTCGGACTCTTGGCTGATGAGATCTTGATGTGTTTCCTCGAGGGCGTCGACGTTTTCACATCAAACACGTCCACGTAAGATTGTTTCTGAAAAATAAACCGTGTTTTCCTGTAAGATATTTCCGTCTTCAGCAAAATCTGAACTATCTTCTTTCCACGAACAATCTTACCAAATACCAAATAACAAAAAATCTAATTCTACTTAGTCAATCAATAATAAGCTGCTTTTTCACATATTTTTTTGTTATTAACGTTACATTACGATCAAATTGACAGTCAATTGTGTGCTCTCACTCTCGGCATTGAAACTGAATAAAAAAAAATTACAGCAAAAACCCTCAAAAACAATTTTCATTTACCGTTACCAAAGTCTGCGACAACCAACCAATTTCAGCGATATCGACTTCTGCCGACCGTCATCTGAGACCAGATCGACCGATTTGCGATCTTTGGACGACGACGACGACTTGCGATGATGACGCGACTTTTCGCGCGATCGGTCGCGCGACTTTTTGTGCTTCTTCTCTGGAGTCGGCGACTCGGAGTCGGGTCGTGGCAGTTTGATTTTCAGCGACTTGACGCGTAACGGCTCCGGTTGGTGTTGTTGTTGTTGTTGCGCACGACGATTGTTTTCGGCAACAACAACAGTGGGTTGTTGTTGTTGTGGTTGTTGCGGTGCACACGACGAAGTGTTGAGTTTGAAGGTATTGTCCGTGTTGCGCTTGAGTTTGATCTTGACACGCGGTAGCACCGTGGCTATTGATTTTGTTGTTGTTGATGATGATAATGATGATGTTGTTGTTAATGTTGTTGACGATAACGATGATGTTGTTGTTGTTGCTGCTAGTGTTGTTGATGTACTTAATGTGGTGGCAATAATCGGTGTCACCGTTACATTCGTATTATCATTATTGATGCGATCCACCTTGCTGCTGTTAATTTTGGTCAGGTTGTTGTTGTTGTTGTTATTTATAACATCGCTGTTTTTGTTGTTGTTATTTATAACATCGTTGTTGTTGTTGTTATTGCTCATCGACTTTGTCGGACGTGTGTTGATCGTGTTTTTGGTGCGCAAAGAGCAGACCTCCGATTTTTCGTCATGTTTGTCCTTCCGCGAGGACGTGAGAAATTTCGGCAACTTGAGACGCAACTTCAGCGGTTTGACAGCCTGTAAAAACGCGAAATCTTTGCTAATATAAAAAAACCTCGAAATTTTTTGTATATTCTACCAATGAACCGAGAAAACAAGCAACGCCCATGGCGGCTTCAACCTTTTATATATTTGACCTTTATGAAACCAAACAAATTTTCATTTTCAATATAAAAACGACAAATTCCCACACAAACCTTGGGTGACAGCATAGCCGGCTGCGAAATGCTTTCCTCAGGTGAAGTCGACTTTTCCGGCGTCAATTCGTTGTGGAAATGACCGTCGGCCTGGCTGACCAGTACGGGCATGTCGAGACACTCGTTCTCTTGTTGTTGTTGTTGTTGAGCAGATTGTTTTTGCTGAAACTATTAAAACTAATCACACATGGAAAATATGTGAATAAGAAAGCGAAGAGCGCAAATATGTACATATAATTCGAATATTCACAGACATGTTTCACAATTAAAAAGAACCATATAATCATAAATAGCTAACTTTCTTCACCTCTAACTTTTGGCTACATTTGAGCGCAGTAAGTACACTATTATTTCCCTGTAAAATCCCAAAGATTTTTTTTGCTAAAACTAAACCTTCTTGAACAATGTAGTTTAAGTATCATAATTAGTTACCTTTACCTAGAAAACTACTTCTAACCCACCGTTGAATGACTAGATGAAATGGCAGGCAATGGTGAGATCATTTCAGACTTGACTGACGTCGGATCGGCGCACTTGGACAAACGTTCGGGCGAAATCAGACGCTCGAAGATGTTCTCGTCCTTGCCGATTGAGTCGACCTGAGTGAGTGAGTGAGTGAGTGAGTGAGCGAGTGAGTGAGTGGATGAGTGGATGAGTGAGTGATTGAGTGAGTGAGTGAGTGAGTGAATGAGTGGATGAGTGAGTGAGTGAGTGAGTGAGTGAGTGAATGAGTGAGTGAGTGAGTGAGTGAGTGAGTGAGTGAGTGAGTGAGTGAGTGAATGAGTGGATGAGTGAGTGAGTGAGTGAGTGAGTGAGTGAGTGGGTGAGTGAGTGAATGAGCGGATGAGTGAGTGAGTGAGTGGATGAGTGAGTGAGTGAGAAAGTGATTAGAATGAACGGTCGTTTAATAAGGAATTCCATAGATGAAAATGAGTGCTGAAGGGGGGGAGGGCAAATAGTGAGTGCGTTTAGCTCGTAGGTCAGTGTCAAATCTCAAACAGCAAAAAATTAACCCACTAAGTTCCACAATTCGCTAATTGGTTTCATTAAGCTATGATTTTCGACTACCATAATATTTTCGCATTTCTAAATCTAACCTTTTTGTCATCGGGTTTGGGCAGTTCGATACGCGACCGACTGATCATCGACTTCAGGGTTTTCAATTTCGGCAGCGAGATCTTCAGTTTCAGCGAGCTCGACTTCTTCTTCTTCGCTGGCAGTGTTGCGGGTTCAGAAGCGGCAAGTGAGATCAGATCGGGTTGTTGTTGTTGTTGTTGAGCACCGGTATTGATAGTGAGCGGCTGTAAACATGTATATGAATATCAATTGATAACAAGAAAAAACGGTATTTTCCGAATTTTTTCCGTATTCCATTCTTCTCCAAACCGTAGAGGTTCAACAAAATTATTGAAAAAATCTCAGTTTATCGGCAGAAACTGTGGTATGACAGACTAAAAAATGTTGTGACAAACAATTATAACACCGTGAAAAACTAATTCTTACCAAGTACCTAGTATAAACATCTTTCTGGGGTTCCAACCTCGATACCTGAGAGCTAGACTAAAACAAACCCAACTTTGACGAATCGAATCAAGACCCCAACGCCAACCTTAGTAGGATGAGTAGATGTTTCACGAGCGAGATTATCCACAGAAACGGCGGGACGGGAGATGCCCAGCTCGGGGCTGTTCGATCCGCTTCTCGAAGTGGCTGCCTTGACCAGACAGGCATCAGGGCGGGACTTACTCGAAGTGGATGGCTGTGGCAATGAAGCAGGTGGGCGGGGCTTTGGCGGCTAAAAGAAGGCGGAGTCTTCGGTAAATGTCCAAATTTTTTTTGTGATTTATTATGAAATACCTGAACGTAAACGATTTTTTTGTAATATATAATGAATGTAATTGTAGCTTAACTACAGTTGAATAGTATTTTTCTGTGTAAATACGAAAGGTGATGTATGAAACAAAAAATAATGGATACCTGCGATATCGGCGGTTTTCTGGCCGGGATGATCGGGGATCTGAGCGAGGGCTCTGGTGCTGCTGGCTTGAGTGGAGATGGACCTGCTAGTCCCTTCAATATGTCTGGTTCGGCTCGCGGCACCACGGGTGGCTGAAGAAAATTAAGTTACTTGATTATCGATGTTGAATAACGAAAGATTACAATAAGTGGAAACTCATTAAAAAGACGTCGAAGAGAAATACTGAAACCAAAATCGACTTCATTACAAGAAGAAACGAAAAATCCAACCTTTGTTTCCCGTTTAACTGATTCCGGGCCGGTAAGCCGCTTGAGGGTCGGTGGTTCGGCTCGCGGTGACACCAATTGCTGTAAAGTAGCCGGAATTTAATTACAGAAATCAACCTCCTCCGCTTTAAAAAACATCTTTTCGATTATAAAATGAAATAATTAAGGTTACGAAAAAATATACTCACTTTAATTTCCCGTTTCACCGGTTCGGGCCCGGTTAAACGCTTGAGAATCACTGGTTCATCTCGAGGAACCGACTTGACAGTCGAATCATGACTCAAGTCAAGCGATGCCGAATCCAGTCGTGTTTTGTCTGGTTTATTGGGCGAATGCATGGCGATGTTGGTGAGGGCGTTGCGTAGCGCTGGTGGCTGCAATTTATTGAAAAACGTTAAATTTCTTTCCAAAATTTCGAAATCTTGATGTTCAAGGGGAATTTACTATACTCATCAGGAAAACAAATTTTCTATACTTTTTCTACAAAAAGAATTTTTGTCGGATTTCATCTCAGACTTCTGAAATCGAATCAACGCAGAAACTATAATGTTTTGAGTTTCTGAAGAAAAAACACCAACCAATTCAGTAGGCATCGCGTCATCACCCTCCAAATCAAACGTTGGCACCGCGAACGCCACCAGTTCATTCTTGCCAGTGTCCAATTGCATGTCATTGCCCAAGACTGGTTCAACTGGCGGCCGATGATTTCCCTCCTTTTGCACAGATGCTGTGGGTGACGATTTCAATACCAAGTTGTTCTGACAGGCATCTGATTTGGATGGTACACTTCCGGAAATCGTAGAATCCATGGAACGATCAGTGTCAGCGAGTTGTTGTATGGAGGTAACTGTGGACGAAGCCACTGTGGCTTCCGTGACAGCAATGGTGGCACTCGCGGTGTCACACTTCTTTCCAACATCATCTGACCGTTGCTCCAATGAATTGACGAGTCCATTCTTGCCGGAAGGTAGAGTATCTTTCGTCTGTTTACTTGCCGATTTATCTCTAGTCTGCTTATTAGCCGATTGCTCCAACTTTGTTGAAGGTTCTCGCTCTGAATCCACCACTTCAGGAAGCAGCTTCGTTTCGGTTGGAGCAGTTTTGCCACTCGGAGTGGTTGACGTTCGCCGCCTACTTTTGCTGCTGCCCTTCTTGCCCTTCCGCTTAGATGTCTTCGGAGTCGAATCAGCGGTCGGAGTCGGAGTGCAGTTCTGCTCCGTCAACGGAGCGGCAGCGCCAGTGGCAGGCGACATGGAAATCGGCACATCCGGAGCGATTTCACGTACCGCCGACTGCTCCACAACATCGTGACTCACAGTCGGGGACTCGTTAGCCACGGTAGAGATCGGAGTTTCAGTGGCACAAACTTGAACCAGCTCAGGTTCAGGTACATCGGCCATCGGCGAATTCGTCCCACTGACCTTGGATGTCTCATCATCTCGTTGTCGACTCCGGCT
Source organism: Daptonema setosum (assembly GCA_964036265.1). Lineage (NCBI taxonomy): Eukaryota > Metazoa > Nematoda > Chromadorea > Monhysterida > Xyalidae > Daptonema > Daptonema setosum. The sequence goes on from OZ038444.1 coordinate 684,937, forward strand.
GCCAGCACGCTTCTTTTTGGAGGCCTTTCGTCGTGGAGTGCCTTCTGATGGAGCGACCACGCGGTCAGAGTTATTCGGCTCCGATGTTGATGGAATCACTGCCGACATGACACTCTGTGATGGTGATGGTGTTGAGGTGGTGGCAATGTTGGACGCGAGATTCGTGACCACGGGAAGTGGGTCCGGTGAGATTGGGGAGAAGTGGATGGTTGGCTGTGCGGAAGGCGGAATCACGGGTGATGGTGATCGATGGGGCTGCAAATATTAAGCATATTATGTAACAAAAACAATAAATTAAAAAAAATTACTCTTCAAAAGAGTTGCAATATATTTATATGTTCATTTTATTATATAACCCACAGCAGAGGTGGGCCGCTGGGGGGAGGTGGGAGGGGGGTAGGGGGTTTACCCCCCCCATTTTTTAGGGTCGGCGGGTAGCCTACCCCTTCCCCCCTAGACAAAAATTTAGGTCGCCTACCCCCTCCCCCCTTACTTGAAAATTTTGAGAAAATCGGCATTAAAACCTCGATTTTGAGGCTCATTTTTTCAAAAATTTTTGGCTGTGAGATTTTTTTTCGAACAAACACGTTTTCCGGGTCAATTTTCTTGGTTAAAACCTGAAAAAACCGGTATCCTTATAATAGAGGATTTTTTAAGCAAAAACAAGCATAAAACAAGGCGAATTTTTTTTCTACCTTCCCCCCTACCCGACCTTACCCCCTCCCACTTTCCGGGGTGAGGGGTTAATCTAAGATTTCAAAAATCTACCACCCCCCCTTCCCACCCCTTGCAAAACGCCAAAAAACCCGGCCCACCCCTGACCCACAGGCCACAACGATTGGGTAGCTGGCAAAGAGGGGTAAAATTTAATGACTGGCTGACCACTTGAAATCAGTTGAACTTGATTCAAATTGTATAAAATTGAAGCAATTGTTGACCTGAGTGACTGACTAGCGTACTTTGTGACAATTGTGAGGGACTAACTGACAGTCTAACTAGCGGATTCACAAAGTATTGAAATTCAGTCAAGACGCTTGATTCGTTAGTAAATGACAAATTATCTACATAAATGACTGACAAACTCATATCAAATCCTACTAATTGAAACATAAGAGAGGTCGATCTTGAACTTTCTAACCGTCAATTGTTTCACAATCGAAGGTGCATTGTTTTCAATAGGCGTTTCTTGTACATCGCTGGTTACTGTAGACGTGGATGGTATCGATGGTTCCGTTTCATCCACCGAAACAGGTACCGCTACTGTCTCTTCATTCTCAACCGAGTCCGGCTGAAATACGACACAAAAACTCTGGGAATGAAGTTTTTAGATTCTTATTTTTATGTACAAACAAGAAAAACTCGCGAAAGCAAAGTGACTGAAAATCAATTGAAGGCACGTTAGGGAAGCTCAGAATTCAGAAATGAATATGGATTTCTCTAACACGTGTATATAAATAACAACATTATTAATACAAAATAACTCATAAGAACTCGATTTAATGAAAGTGGTTGGAAAATCCGGCGAACATGAACTACTGACGATGACGGAGCCTGGCCACCGGAACAATGTGTCACAAAAACGAAATGTTCACGAAAACGAAACACATTGGTCCCAACTCTACTATCCTACCAGTTTTTATGCATGATTTGTACAATTCTCTATTTATCCCTTAATGAGATAATCCCTTCAGAGTCTGTCTTCCAAACCACTCGACCACCGGCGGACGAGCTAATCCTCCAAAAAAGGGAATTTCGTCAATGGCAGAAGTTGGCAGAAGTTAGGCCATTTTACCTACACCTTAAGGAATAAAACGCTCTTTTTTGCAACCGCCAAAGAGGGGGAATTCCACTTTTCCCACCAATTCTCATCCGCTAGTGGATGGACCTAACAACACTATTTATACGAAAGAACTCAATTGTTGCAAACGATTTAATGAAAGTGGTTTGAATCTCCCTTATAGGATAATCCCTTGGGAGTCTAACCACTCGACTAAGCCATCCAACCTGTTTGGGTGTGTCAACGGGTGTTTCATCGCAGCTGCTTGACGGCACTGACGATGGCCAGTTAATAAAGGTCCTCCTGGTTGACCACAGATCGATGACTTCGTCCCAGGGTGAAAGCTCCTCTTCCTCCTGGTCCTCTTCGGTCGTGGCCGCCAGTGTTGAACAGACAGAGTCGGGCGCTGGAATTAACAAGAATAATAATAATTAAATAATATGAAAAATACGACAATAACAACAACAACAACAAGAGTAGCAACAAGCACAAAAATGATATATAACTGAGGTTCGTATATTTCGTGACTGTTTTCCGAGACATTGTCGGGACAGATTTTGTAAAAAACTTCAAGCACGCTATTTTTTGTTTGTTTTTTGTAACATTTTGACAGGCATCATGCCTTTGTCGCGAACTATTCGAACCTCAGTTATACAACAGCAGCAGCAGCAACAACAACAACAACCACAACAACAACAACAACAACAACAACAACAATAAAAACAACAACAAAATCCACATCTCTCGATGAAAACAATCATAACAGACTTATTAAAGAAGTTAACCTTTCACATCGCTGACATCCATCGACAAAGACTTGGCCAACGAAGGTTTCTTCGCGCGTCGTCGCTTGCCGCCTACAAAAGTCACATTTTTAATACAATTTATAAACGGAGAATTTGAATAAAATACCGAATCAATTTTCAGATCAGTCCCAATCGCTCCAATACCATGGCTGACGAATGCCTTTTCGACGGTTCACGTTCCACGAAATCACATTGAATGGAATGCGAAAAAGCAAGATAATCCACAATAACAACATGGACAGTAACAACAACTGCGACAACAACAACAGCCACTCACCTCTCCAGGGTCTCGACTTTGCCTTCCGCTTTCTCGTGGGCGGCGTGGGAGGCACCACCGGCACACACTCATCCGCCACTTTGGGTGTTTCATCATCATTGTTATCACCCGCCACAGATTCACCTGCCTCATCCGCTTCTTCATCACCATCTTCTTCGCCGGTGCGAACCGACAACGAACGATTGTCGATGGATGTGTCGTCGAGTTCAGAGGTGTCTGCTATAAACGGAACACTGCTAATAAAAAATCATATATAATAAAAAAATCAACAACAGTTTTTCCTAAACATTATTATAACCTAGTTTGGAATATCGATGAACACCTTTTTAACGCAAATTTCATGTTTGTCAAGGAGAGGAAAATCAAACCAAATAGGGTAAAATTTCAGAGACCTAAGCTAAGTTATGTAACTAAACTACCGCAAAGAGAATTAAATTCTTACGCCACGATACAAATTGACATGTATTCAAAAATTTTGTGACTCAGTAGAAACATGAAGACTCTTATATTTCAACGAAATCTCGAACTAAACCAAAATAAACCCAGAATGTCTACAACAACAATAACAGCATTATATAATAATGTGTAACCTTCATCATCACTACTCGATTCTTCTTCATCGTCCTCCGCCACCTCCTCGTCAGTCTCAGGTCTGTCCGTCAGCTCGTAGGCAGCGTGTCGCACCTCCACAAAGTCGGAGTGGCGTAGGAAGGATTCTAAAAAACATCCGAGTTAAATAAAATAGTGATAGAAATAGGAATAATTAATAGAAACAGGTTTAATAATAATGATCACGTTTTATGGGGAGAAACGAGGAATAAAAGAACGAATCAACTAATTAGTTGGATGACTAATTACGAAGTGAGTGAAAGGCTAATAATTTGAATGGTTGACTGATTGGATGAGCGAGTGGTTGAAATAATGATCAAATACAGATGCAAAGACCACAGAAGTACACACTTACAAAGCTCCACACTCGAACGCAACTGCCAATGCTTCTCTAACCACTACGTAAACACCATTATAACATGGTAAATGTCTTGCTACTCACAAAATATTGGCGCGCATTTTAAACTTGAATTTGTTTCCGGCGCGCTTTTGAACCTTCCGAAAACCATCATTTTCCCATATTACTCTCGGATAACATACGGTTCTGCCTTGTCCATACCAATTTTGAAAAATAAATGTCAATAAAGATACAAGATAGCCTGGCCAGGGTTTGTAAAAAGAAGTAAAAAACAGAAAAAATAAGAAAAAGACTGGGATTTTTATTTATTTTTTCTGTGAAACCATTGAAATTTTCAGGCACAAATGAGCTGCGTGATCAATTAATGTCTTACTTGGCTGCTGAAATTGTTTACCATTATTTGGTATTGTGGTGAACAACCAAAGTTTTCCATAGTAAAAAAATATATAAAAAAAATTTGGTTTGGGTGTGCGTTTGTGGGCAAAAATTTCCTTCCTTGAAAAATAAAAAAACTACGAGGAAAAAAATTGAACCATTTTTTACAAACAGTGAGTATTGGTCAAGCTATACAAAAAAAACGCACCGAGATCGTGCTCGGCCCGATGTCGGTCGACGGCCAGTTGCTCGCGCTGTGTCTGCGATCGGAGGAAGTCGACGAGGCACTGTTCCTCGATGGGCGTGTCCTGCATGGCATCGTGCATCAGCGCCGCTGACATTCGGGCCGATAAATGACGATAACGAGTGGACAGATGGTGGAACGCTGTGGACAGGTCCTGGTCCACTGAAATAGAGTACATGAGAACGTTTTTGACCACCTTTTGATTGAATTACTGTTAGCCATATCCACTAGCGGACGAGAAGAGGAGGGAAAAGTGGAATTCTCCCCTCTTTGGCGTTTTCGAAAAAGTATAATTTGTTCCCTAAAGTGTATGAAAAACAGCCTAATTTCTGCTAATTCCCCCCTCTTTGGAAATATTCGCCTCCATTTGGAAATTCGGCTCATCCGTCAGTGGACATATTTAACCATTTTATTCCTTTAGATTTAATAGAGAGAGCACAAAATGACGAGTTATGTTCTCATTTTTGTCAGTCGGTCAGTCAAAATGGATCGAATTTGTTCAAGAGCTTTCTTTGATATCACCAACCTTCATCCAAGAATTGGCGACTGATGTCAGGTTCATGGAACAGGTGATACGGCATCAGACGGGAACACGCATCCGCTATTGACCTATAATTAATTAAATTAAGATTTTTGTAGTTGGTTTGATTTCTTGATTAGAATATTTTAATAAAAAATTAATGAAAAATGTCTGAATGATTAACCAATAAATATATTCTTTGATCGACAAGAACCACTAGCTGGATCCTAATCAAATTATTCCGAGTTCGTCAACAAACAGTTACCTTTAGCACATGATTCTCATATTCTAACACCATTTTCTTTGAAAAAACATAAAACAATGACTTAGAACATAAACAGTGCTCGACAGGAGTACCTGTGGTGTAGCGGTTAGCACGTCTGTGTACTGAGCAGAAGGTCGTGGGTTCGAATCCTACCAGGATACTTGAAAATTCTCAGTTTCTTGGTAAGACTAGATTGTGTTTACTAATTATAAATTAATCAAATTTAAATTCAAGTCGCAAGACAAGTAAATGGAATGTGGCCAACGTGAAATCAGATTCGGTGTCAGGACTGCGTACACGATCAATGTCCGATTCGATGCAGGTACGGAAGCCGTTCATGTCGATCACCGGTAGGCGGGTTGGCAAAACGGCGGCTGGCGCAGGTGGTGGTTGCGTGCTGCAACAAACAGACAAAAATTCATTTCATGAATGAAATAAAAAAAAATCACTTAAAAAAAACTATAACCACAACAAAAAACTACAGCATCAACCAAACATAAATACAGTACTCCATTTAGATTCCAATTTGTCTTTGTAAATCGGTCACCGGTTACGTTATTTGGATGAGAACTGGACTTGTTCGAGTTTCCACACATTCACCTAATTTTTATGACTAAATAAACAATATAAAACACGATAAACTTAACATTAATAAGCGAAAAAACCCCAAGAAACAAACGGTGTTCAACCTTGTGGACGGTTTGTCGGAACACGCGGACGACGTAGCGCAGAATGTCGTGGACGAAGAGGACATGGTGGATTGATCCAACGAACGAGTGGACATACCGATCGTCGTTGTACAGGGTGTCATCTGCGACGTGCCGGGTTGCGCGTTGCAAACTCGGGAGTACCGACTGCCGTTCACCGGGTTGCGCTTGGTGGCGGCCCTGAAACATTACGTGTTGAGCAGAAATGATTCGGGCACTGATCATGCTTGATCAAAAAAACGGGTGATTTTCTATATAAAATTTTTAATCTTGTGTTTATAATGCCTTTTTACGTTGTTTGGCACCCTTTATCCACCATGGGAAAAATTGTGCCCCGTAGAAGAATATTGGAAATTTTGCAAAAAGACTAAAAAACGTCAAATTTTTGGGGTAAGCATGGCAGTGATAACCAGTGGAAAAAATCTTTAATCATATTTCGCTAGGACACCCTGTATTTTCTTTTGAATTCATTTCACACGCAAAAACAACAACAAAACCAGTAAAACCAACAGAATTCTCGGACCCGTCGTTGATGGGGCTGACGGGGAATATCCATTAGTTGGAGTCGCGGGCGACTAGAAAAAATAAATAATTTAGTAAACAATTTTATATCAATTATATAATTTAATGCATACACTTTAATATATATTAAATAATTAAATGCATAAACTTTTATATCAATTAAACAATTTAATGCATACACGTTTATATCAATTACACAACTTAAATGCATACACTATTCTATCAATTACACAACTTAAAAACAATCTAAGTTCCTAATAATCATTCAAATTTTCCCAGATAACCAACATTGGTACAACTATTATCATCGCCATTGGCGGCCCGCTGCGCACTCATCAACGCCGCCTTGAACACATCGGCCCGCTGTTGATCCAGTTGCTTGATGAGCAGGTGATTGGCGTTGCCTCCAGTCGACTGCTGCAGTTCGTTGATCCTGTCGGTCAGTTGCGCCACCTAAATGTAGATTGATTAGAATTCAGGAAATATGTTATCAAGTGAAATAAGAAAAAAATATCACAAGGTCATGGACGAAATTTGGTAAAGAAAAAAATACTAAAAAGGCATATTCATTTTTTTTGTTAGTTAAAATCATGGAAATTTTCAAGCACACATGAGCTGCGTGATCATATAATGTCTTACTTGGTTGCTGGAACTGTTTTACATTTGGTATTGGAGTGAACAACCAGAGTTTAACATACAAGAAAAAACATATAAAATTATTTTGGGTTAAATGTGCATTTTGTGAAAGAATTTCAGTTTTTGACAAATAAAAAAATATGAAGTATAAAAAAATCAGCAAATTTTTTTAATTTACCAAACCCTGAGACCAACCATAGCGGCACTTTGCGGGTCCAATTTCACTGTCAACGGCGCTCGCTGCTGTTTCAATGGTGCGGCTGACGGTGTCGATGTTTGTCGATTCAACTGTTTACCGCCGGATGCCGACTCATTGGCGCCACGAGCCGTACCATTCGACGGTCGCGGCTTGATAACACGCGCGCGCGAGTTGCTGCAGTCACAGTATTTGATTATTAAACCATCCATAATGAAATGAAAAATAATTAAAAAAAAATAAGAAAATGAAATAAAAACAATTAAATTAGAAAATGAAATATAAAAATTAAAGAGGTGAAATTAAGCAACCGTTTTGGCTTAGGCGTCTGTTGTACGACGGGTGGCACAACGACTGGTGTAGCTTGCGGTGTCACCGTCTTTGTCTGCACCTGTTGTGGCATACCCGTTACATCGCTCGGCACCGTCAGCTGCAGCACCATTTGACCATCGGGACCCATTACCTGCAAATGATAAAGTATGAAATTTGAAAATATTGAAAGTGAGATAATTTTTTCCAGAAAAGTTCGATGCATTTGGAATGTCTACGCTGAATACTCGAAGAATAAATGTACCTGCATGAGGTAGCCATTCGCAAAACTTTCAAGGTCCGGTAAACCTTCAATCTATCTTCAAATTCAAGTTTAAATAAGGTTAAAAGACCAAAAAACTGTATTCTTTGTTTCAATTTCGGTAATCAAAGATCCGGCATTGTTTTAATTCACCATTAGCGGGAGTTATACTTCGGCGCACGCGCACGCCCTGTGCACGTGACGTGCGCCAAAGTGGTTACACTTCCGGCGCACGCGCACCAACCTGCCTTCTATAGAAAGGTGCGTTGCGTATGCGCACGTGCGCCGAGATCGGTGCAGAGCCCGCGTGCTCCGTGCGCTGAAGTTAAACTCCCGCTATACATACTAAATCTTAATAACCTGTTTGACAGTGGGCAAAACAGCGACGGTCATGACACCGTTGGGGGTGTTGATCTGCTTGAGTTGGGCCTGCACCACCAGCTGCCCGTTAACCAATTGCAGCATGTTTGAAACTGAAACACACATTTTAATTTATACTTCAAGTATATACAAATTCAAATGAACCGAACAAAAAGGGAATCTCATCACAGCCAAATTTACCGCATAGCGGAATTTACCACCAGTCACAAACCCGATTTTCATCACTCAATTGAGAAGTCAAAAATCTGATAAATAATGCAAAAATCCACTTTTCTTGTAGTTGGTCACTTTATCTGTGTCGTAAACAGGGTTAAATTTGGTATTGGGGCGAACAACCAGAGTTTAACATAAAAAATATTTTGGTTTTGGTGGGTGTGCGATTTGGGAAAAAATTTCCTTCCTTGAAAAAATTTTAAAAAAAATGACCCAATATTTTGATTTACCAAACTCTGTGTCGTAAGTAACTGAAAGCTGAAACAAATAAAAACTGCAAATAAATATAACAAACGCGAAGGCACGGATACAAGATTATTGATTGATGGGACGGAAGACGTTGTGTTGACTGTTGGGGTGCAGGAGGAAGAGCTGCTCACGAAAAACGTATTGGAAGACACTGGGGTTGTTGGCAAGGTGGTCGGACCTGCAAGTCAAAACCAAGCATTATTTCCTGAATTTTTTTTAATGTATATGTATATTTATTTCCTTTAACAGGCACAAAAGGGCACACAAATTACCAACAAGTTGATCGTGTCGTAAGGTGCAGAGAACTAATAATCCACGAAAAAATATTATGGCGCTGTGCGATTTTTACCCATCTCGTGCGTGGATCGCAGAAAATCGCAAAACCAAAATTTTGAGAACATTTTACCCACTCGAAAATGCATTGAATCGGTCGGCAAAAAAACCTTATATTGTTCCTTCCTATTTACCTTCTTTTATCGATTCGCATTCAGAAATTTGAAACAAGCCAGTTTTTGAATGTTCACGATTTTGTGCGAACACACGTTCTTGTAGAGATCAAGCACTGATCAATAAACTTAATTTATGTCAACTTTTATTTAGTTAAAAATAAATATAACCTCAATACGATCGCCTATATAAAGGCAACGAGGAATACTTTTAGAGGTTAGAGCTTTTAGTAAACTTCCCCAAATATGACGAACCTATTGTCGACGATGAATTCGAGGTAACAGTCGATGTTGTAGTTATTTGTCCATTCGCCGCTGACAACGCACCACCGATAACACCGAACTCTTCGTCGTCATCTTCATTGACCGACTGTTGTCGTTGTTGTTGTTGTTGTGGTTGTTGTTGAGCATTTTGATCTGATTGTTGTTGAGTATCTTGGTCACGTTGTTGTTGTTGTGCAGTCGATGTCCAACCATCATCATGATGGCCAAAGTTTGGCTCGCGATCTTGCAGTTGATCATTGTTGGCATTTGAATTTGAATTTGGCGCCAAACTGACAATATTATTGCAATGCATAGATGAGACCGACTGAGTGCTGATCACTGAGTAATTGACCGAGGACGACGGTGACTAAAAGACAATTAAATTGAGGAAATCTGTGAATACGACGTTTTTTTAAACATGATCAATTAGCACACAAAAAACCTTGCATGCAAAAACCTTTTTTCGAATATCTTGATATCATTGTTTTGAAGAAAAAAAATCCTATGGTAAAATGGCATAAATTCTGCAAATTCCCCCTCTCTGACGAAATTCCCCTCGCTTTAGGTTAGCTCACTCACCTGGCTAACGGGCGACGGGTGTTTCTGTTGTACGAGAATGGGCGGTGAGTGCAACAGACCGTCAGGTAGTAACGGCGGACTGAATCGACCGCCGCACGCCGAATCCGACCTGCCGTTGACACCATCCGCTGCGATCAGCAAAGGTGCCGATACATCCGTCGGTGATTTGTGGTCTGCAAATTTTCGGAGAAACGTTGGTACCAATTAGGAAAAACGACAAAAATGTGACAAGCAGCAGATTTATGATTTTTTTTTCAGCCAGCACGTTAAGTGGTATTGTATTTCATATACGAGGAGATGAAGATTTTTTCTGGTGTGGTGAATTTAAATGCAAATCAGTCAGTCAGTGTGCGTCAATTAATTCGGTTTAGATGAATAGTGAATAGTGAACATTAAAAAACATTATTCGCATTATCAGCAACATGGTTGAGATAAATGCCTAGTCAAAATCAAAAGATAAATCTGACTCGCTGTCCCCCAAAGTAACCCTTTCAATTGTAAATGCTAGATTTTCAAAAAATGTGTGAACACAATTAAATTGAAGTGATAATAATAAAATAATAATCAATAAAATATATAATAGTGTTGAGAATAACCAACCCGACGTACTGGCCGTTTGTATGGATCCATCGGGTGTTGAGGTCGATCGAGACAGGCTGTTTGCATCAGGCCTGTAAATTTTAAAAGATGAAATATGGAAAAAAATTCACAACGGAAAGTATAGAAGCATCAAAAAATCTGTTCCTCATGTTGAGGTTACCCAAGGAATAACAAAAGAATGAAATATTATTCATGAAAAATAAGTTATTGACTCAGCTATAGTCAATTTTCCGCGTTGAACATCTTTCAAGCTGATCTCCGACCCGGAAATCTGATTAAATTCCGCGGGTTGTCCCTGCAAAA
>OZ038444.1:698234-740883 GCA_964036265.1 Daptonema setosum
GGTTGCGTGCTGCAGCAAACATTTATTTCAAGAATTAAAAAAAATCACTTCAACAAACTAAAATCAATCAAAACAAAAAACTACAGCATCAGCTAGTCATAAATACAGAACAGCGAACCAAACTCCATTTGAATTCCAATTTGTCTTTGTAAATCGGTCACCGGTTACGTTATTTGGATAATAATCTACTTGTTCGAGTTTCCACACATTCGCCTAATTTTTATGACTAAATAATCTATATAAAAACACGATAAACATAACATTAATAAGCGAAAAACCCCAAGAAATAAACGACAGTCAACCTTGTGGACGGTTTGTCGGAACACGTGGACGACGTGGCGCAGAATGTCGTGGACGCAGAGGACATGGTGGATTGATCCAACGATCGAGAGGACATACCGATCGTCGTAGTACAGGGTGTCATCTGCGACGTGCCGGGTTGCGCGTTGCAAACTCGGGAGTACCGACTGCCGTTCACCGGGTTGCGCTTGGTGGCGGCCCTGAAACATTACGTGTTGAGCAGAAATGAATCGGGCAGGGCAGTGATCATGCTTGACCAAAAAACGGGCAATTTTTTATAAAATTTTCAATCTTGTGTTTATCATGCTTTTTACGTTGTTTGGCACCCTTTATCCACCATGGAAAAAATTGTGCCCCGTAAAAAAACATTTGAAAATTTGCAAAAAAAAATAAAAAAAAACGTCAAATTTTTTAGGTAAGCATGGCAGTGATAACCAGCATGGATTGCCAAAAAAAAAATTCACACGTTTTTTTTTCATTTTTTTTTTACAAATTTTTGGTATCTATCCAGGATCGACCATACATGTCCCAAATCATCAGTAGGGTACTCATTTAGATTTATTTAATGATTCTGATGACTTAGATAACAGTTTTGAGCCCAAACTCGTAAGGAATAATTGATTAAAGTAAGGTAAAGAACTGCCTGGAATTCAAGTGAAAAGTTGTAGTGTTAACTACTCCAACTTGTGAATCGTTACATAGCTGCATCAAATGTAAGAGAAGGTGATGCACAGTAGTCGACTGTGCGACTCAACTCAACCCAACAGCTGTATGCTATAACATGCAATCATCATGTTCAGTGGGTGTTACCCGGGTTGGACAAGTTAACGTGTCATTTTTACACTTGAATCTCAAGAAGCTCTTTAGCTCGGGCTGGCGATTGATTTGAACAGATCACCGTAGGCTTGCACCATCATGTCTGACACGTGTAGGTGTGACACGTGTGAGCGCTGGCCATGACTGAATATAAAAATTAATTCATTTGGCGGCTTAGCATATTGACTGGAGGAGACGGCATTTTGTCCTCGTTTAGTGGGTAAAATGTGTTTTTAGAACTTTTCTCACACTTCTGACATTATATATTACACTTTAGAGGTGTTTATTAACGTTTATTAACGTATTACAAAGACATTTTCAAAACTTTGTAAAAAAAAAAAATGACCGAATTTTTTTTTATATTTTTTTTTCGGCAATCCATGATAACCAGTGGAAAAAATCATTAATCACATTTCGCTAGGACACCCTGTATTTTCTTTTGAATTCACTTCACACGCAAAAACAACAACAAAACCAGTAAAACCAACAGAATTCTCGGACCCGTCGTTGATGGGGCTGACGGGGAATATCCATTAGTTGGAGTCGCCGGCGACTAGAAAAAATAAATAATTTAGTAAACAATTTTATATCAATTATATAATTTAATGCATACACTTTAATATAAATTAAATATTTAAATGCATAAACTTTTATACCAATTAAACAAATTAATGCATACACTTTTATATCAATTAAACCACTCAATGCATGCACTTTTATATTGAATAAATAATTTTATGAATACACTTTTGTATAATATACCCGTTCTAAACTCGGTGCAGAACTATCGGCTTAACAAACCTGAATTTCAAAAAACGTTCTCGGAAGAAAAAACTATCTAAGTTCCTAATAATCATTCAAATTTTCCCATATAACCAACATTACTGCAATTATTATCATCACCATTAGCCGCCCGCTGCGCACTCATCAACGCCGCCTTGAACACATCGGCCCGCTGTTGATCCAGTTGCTTGAGAAGCAGGTTATTGGCGTTGCCTCCTGTCGACTGCTGCAGTTCGTTGATCTTATCGGTCAGTTGCGCCACCTGAACGGAGATTGATTAGAATACAGAAAATATGTTATCAAGTGAAATAAGAAAAAAAATATCACAAGGTCATGGACAAAGTTTGGTAAAAATACTAAAAAGGCATATTAATTTTTTTTGTTTGTTAAAATCATGGAAATTTTCAAGCACACATGAGCTGCGTGATCATATTATGTCGTACTTGGTTGCTGGAACTGTTTTACATTTGGAATTGGAGTGAACAACCAGAGTTTAACATACAAGAAAAAACATATAAAATTATTTTGGGTTAAATGTGCATTTTGGGAAAGAATTTCCTTCTTTGACAAATAAAAAAATATGAAGTATAAAAAAATCAGCAAATTTTTTTAATTTACCAAACCATGAGACCAACCATAGCGGCACTTTGCGGGTCCAATTTCACTGTCAACGGCGCTCGCTGCTGTTTCAATGGTGCGGCTGACGGTGTCGATGTTTGTCGATTCAACTGTTTACCGCCGGATGCCGACTCATTGGCGCCACGAGCCGTACCATTCGACGGTCGCGGCTTGATAACACGCGCGCGCGAGTTGCTGCAGTCACAGGTATTTGATTATTAAACCATCCATAATGAAATGAAAAATAATTTAAAAAAAATAAGAAAATGAAATAAAACAATTCAAATTAGAAAATGAAATATAAAAATTAAAGAGGTGAAATTAAGCAACCGTTTTGGCTTAGGCGTCTGTTGTACGACGGGTGGCACAACGACTGGTGTAGCTTGCGGTGTCACCGTCTTTGTCTGCACCTGTTGTGGCATACCCGTTACATCGCTCGGCACCGTTAGCTGCAGCACCATTTGACCATCGGGACCCATTACCTGTGAGTGATAAAGTATGAAATTTGAAAATTTTTAAAGTGAGATAATTTTTTCCAGAAAAGTTCGATGCATTTGGAATGTCTACGCTGACTACTCGAAGAATAAATGTACCTGCATGAGGTAGCCATTTGCAAAAATTTCAAGGTCCGGTAAACCTTCAATCTATCTTCATATTCAAGTTTAATTAAGGTTAAAAGACCAAAAAACTGTATTCTTTGTTTCAATTTCGGTAATCAAAGATCCGGCATTGTTTTAATTCACCATTAGCGGGAGTTATACTTCGACGCACGCGCACGCCCTGTGCACGTGACGTGCGCCAAAGTGGTTACACTTCCGGCGCACGCGCACCAACCTGCCTTCTATAGAAAGGTGCGTTGCGTATGCGCACGTGCGCCGAGATCGGTGCAGAGCCCGCGTGCTCCGTGCGCTGAAGTTTAACTCCCGCTATACTATACATACTAAATCTTAAAAACCTGTTTGACAGTGGGCAAAACAGCGACGGTCATGACACCGTTGGGGGTGTTGATCTGCTTGAGTTGGGCCTGCACCACCAGCTGCCCGTTAACCAATTGCAGCATGTTTGAAACTGAAACACACATTTTAATTTATATTTCAATCAAGTATACATATACAAATTCAAATGAACCGAACGAAATCTAAATTTACCACATAGCGGAATTCACCACCAGTCACTAACCCGATTTTCATCACTCAATTCAGTTTCAAGAGTCAAAAATCTACGAAACAACGCAAAAAGCCACTTTTCTTTGTAGTTTCTTACTTCATCTGTGTCGTAAATAACTGAAACAAATAAAAACTGCAAATAAATATAACAAACGCGAAGGCACGGATACGAGATTATTGATTGATGGGACGGAAGACGTTGTGTTGACTGTTGGGGTGCAGGAGGAAGAGCTGCTCACGAAAAATGTATTGGAAGACACTGGGGTTGTTGGCAAGGTGGTCGGACCTGCAAATCAAAACCAAGCATTATTTCCTGAGTCACTAGCGGACGAGAATGGGAGGGAAAAGTGGAATTCCCCCCTCGTTGGCAGTTTCAAAAAGTAGCATTTGTTCCTTTTAAGGTGTAAGAAAAATAGCCTGAAAACTGTGGATTCCCCCCTACTTTGACGAAATTCGCCTCCCTTTGGAGGGTTCGCTCGTCCGCCAGTGTTCTTAGTTAATAATCAACGATAAAATATTAAGGCGCTGTGCGATTTTGTGCGATTCTCGCGCGTGAATCGCAGAAAATCGTACAACCCTGATTTTTTTTTACATTTTACTCACTCGAAAATGAATGGAATCTGTAGGCAAGAAAGCCAGTTTCTTGAATTTTCACGATTCTGTGCGATCAAATGCTAACGATCTTGCAGACGCAGTGGTCAATAAACTTCAACTTTTATTCAGTTTCCGCACCATAATGACAACGAGGAATACTTTTAGAACTTTTAGTAAACTTCCCCAAATATGACGAACCTATTGTCGACGATGAATTTGTTGTGACAGTCGATGTTGTAGTTATTTGTCCATTCGCCGCTGACAACGCACCACCGATAACACCGAACTCTTCGTCGTCATCTTCATTGACCGACTGTTGTCGTTGTTGTTGTTGTTGTTGTTGTGGTTGTTGTTGAGCATTTTGATCTGATTGTTGTTGAGTATCTTGGTCACGTTGTTGTTGTTGTTGTGCAGTCGATGTCCAACCATCATCATGATGGCCAAAGTTTGGCTCGCGATCTTGCAGTTGATCATTGTTGGCATTTGAATTTGAATTTGGCGCCAAATTGACAATATTGTTGCAATGCATAGATGAGACCGACTGAGTGCTGATCACTGAGTAATTGACCGATGACGACGGTGACTAAAAGACAATTAAATTGTGGAAATCTGTAAATACGACGTTTATTTTAAACATGATCAATTAGCACACATATGCAAAAACCTTTTTTCAAATATCTTGATATCATTGTTTTGAAGGAAAAAAATCCTATGGTAAAATGGCCTAAATTCTGCAAATTCCCCCCTCTCTGACGAAATTCCCCTCCCTTTGGGTTAGCTCACTCACCTGGCTAACGGGCGACGGGTGTTTCTGTTGTACGAGAATGGGCGGTGAGTGCAACAGACCGTCAGGTAGTAAAGGTGGGCTGAATCGGCCACCGCACGCCGAATCCGACCTGCCGTTGACACCATCCGCTGCGATCAGTAAAGGTGCCGATACATCCGTCGGTGATTTGTGGTCTGCAAATTTTCGGAGAAACGATGGTATCAATTAGGAAAGAAGACGAAAAAATGTGACAAGCAGAAGATTTATGATTTTTTCCCAGCCAGCACGTTAAGTGGTATTGTATTTGATATAAGAGGAGATGAAGATTTTTTATGACGTGGTGAATTGAAATGCAAATCAGTCAGTCAGTGTGAGTCAATTAATTCGGTTTAGATGAATAGTGAATAGTGAACATTAAAAAAACATTATTCGCATTATCAGCAACATGGTTGAGATAAATGTCTAGTCAAAATCAAGGGATAAATCCAACACGCTGTCAGAGCAAATTTTTCAAGTCTACATGTTCAATTTTCAAAAAAACGTGTGAACCCGAATAATATAAAGTGATAATAAAAAGTAATAAAAACATATAATAATGTTCAGTTCAGAATAACCAACCCGACGTACTGGCCGTTTGTATGGATCCATCGGGTGTTGAGGTCGATCGAGACAGGCTGTTTGCATCAGGCCTGTAAATTTTAGAAGATGAAATATGGAAAAAAATTCACAACGGAAAGTATAGAAGCATTAAAAATCTGTTCCCCATTTCGAGGTTACCCAAGGAATAACAAAAGAATGAAATATTATTCATGAAAAAAGTTATTAGCTCAGTTCAGTCCATTTATCGCGTTGACCATAAGCTAATCTCCGACTCGGAAATCTGATTAAATTCCGCGGGTTGTCCCTGCAAAAATAATATACAATAATAATACGTAACCTTTTCTCCATATCTCTGAGAGCCGTACCCGTGTGTGAGCGACGAAACGAATTCGACGTTACAGAAGCACGTGACACAGCAACACTGTTGTTGTTGTTGTTAGAAACAGACCGATGTTGCTGTTGAAAATGTGATGCAGTTGAAGTAGTCGGTTGCTGCAGCCAGTCGTCCAGCTCATTGTGCTCATCGAAACTGCATAATTGTTCAGAATATCAGAAAATATAACGGCTATCGCGACCCGTCGACCCGTCGACCCAGAATTTTGATATTGTTTGTACGGCTTCGGCTTAGTTCCTAGCACCGACTTAAGTTTACAAAAGTTATTCTGGAGCACTATACTAACAGTTTGGCAGGTGTGAGCATCAAAATTAGGTTTCTGTGTAGGCTTAGGCTTAGGCTTAGGTTTTTGTATGGGCTCGGGCGCGTAGCGCTCGAGCCTATCGCAAAAACCTAAGCTTAAGCCTAAGCCTACACAGAAACCTAATTTTGATGCTCATGCCTAGCCTTCTAAACCTATCCAGCTATGTAGGCAGCCTAAAAACCTCCAAATGGCCGGTCGACCGATCTCGGTCGACGGGTCGACCGGTCGACGGGTCGCGATTACCGAAATATAATAAACGAAACGTAGTCCAAAGGGTGGGGAAATTTGTCAAAGAGGGGGAATTAGCAATTTTGAGACAGTTTTGCCTACAGGGAAAAAATTCCAGCTTTTGAAAACGTCAAGGGAGACTCCCACGTTGATCGGTCGAGTTGACAAGTTGTATATTAAAGTACAGGGCTGAATCTCTACACGTTAGGGAACAAATTCAACTTTTTGAATACGCAAACGAGGGGATTTCCGCTTTTCCCATTCTTTCTCGTTCACAAGTGCTGGCAGATAAGATGTTCATGTTTAATGGTTTACTATGAACTGCTCAGCTAAAAAATATTATGAATAATATGGTGGAGAAAGGAACAAGAGAAGAAAAATATATAATTTCAAACTAACGCATTGGCAGCCGTGATCTCATCGAACAGGTCAATTGTGGCTGACATATTTGTCGGGTTTTGGCCAGATCTAACGAATGTTTGAAAAATACTGCAAATCTCTTCTCTTCAGTCAAATCATGGCGATTTGAAGAAATGACAAGTTATCCGCGGTTTTACATGGTTCTTCACAATTCACATTAATGAAGCATCAATGTCACATTCCATGTTTTATAAATTGACGATTGATTGTTGACATTGATATATTATAATAATGATTGTGCAGTGTGGAGGAGTGAGCTGAAATCAAATAGGATATTTGGGACATGCAAATGGAATTAAAAGGGTCAGGTTTTCAGAAATTCCAAGGGAGGGCAGATTTGTATATAAATCTTTAAGTCAATTAATAATTTTAATTTAATAAATAGACGACATAATTTTAATCTAAAGAAATGCAAGAAGAAAAAGCGCGCACACACAAAACGCGTGCGAAAAAAATAGAACGAGTGAATGGTGCAGCTGGCGGTGGGTAGTACGAAAACCCCGGGTCCCGGACCCCGGAGATGACATACGATTTCCCCGGGTCGACAAATGAAAATGTACGAAAACCCCCAGGAATTCCCCGGAGAAGTTGACTCCGCCCCCAAATCTCCGGGGTTTGGCACAAAAATGTACGAAAACCCCGGGTTTTTTTACGACTTTTTGTTCATCCGGGCCCGGACGACCCGGGGTTTTCGTACATTTTTGTGGCAAACCCCGGAGATTTGGGGGCGGAGTCAACTTCTCCGGGGAATTCCTGGGGGTTTTCGTACATTTTCATTTGTCGACCCGGGGAAATCGTATGTCATCTCCGGGGTCCGGGACCCGGGGTTTTCGTATTACCCGCTGGCGGTGTCGGTGTTACACAAATTAATCAGGAGAGGAGGGAAATTACAAAACTTTAGTTTTGATCAAATTAAAAAATACATTTCAAAGCTTACTATGAAGCAGATTGATCACAGTTTACTATTTTAATTATTGAGACAGAAAAATCATTTTTTGTTGGTACTACTTATTCATGGTGGCCCGAGCTAAACCGCTGATGAAACATTTGCTTGTTGTGAAACATTTACTCAATAATTTCGTGAAAGAAAAACCGTTACCGAATGAAACCATCAAAATTAATCCTTTCCAACGCTGTGAATGAGCGAGTAAGTGAGTTAATGAGTGAGTGTGTGAGTGTGTGAGTAAGTGAGTGAGTGAGTGAGTGAGTGAGTGAGTGAGTGAGTGAGTGAGTGAGTGAGTGAGTGAGTGAGTGAGTGAGTGAGTGAGTGAGTGAGTGAGTGAGTGAGTGAGTGAGTGAGTGAGTGAGTGAGTGAGTGAGTGAGTGAGTGAGTGAGTGAGTGAGTGAGTGAGTGAGTGAGTGATGAGTGAGTGAGTGAGTGAGTGAGTGAGTGAGTGAGTGAGTGAGTGAGTGAGTGAGGAGGTTCACAAGATTCAATATAAATCTATATATAAATTACACAATGTATGTATGTCTGTGTGTGTGTGTGTGTGTCACGCTTCAGTATAAATATCAGGAAAGAACATTAAAACACCTTTTATTACTCGATGTCAGAATCAAAACAAATCATCACGTACCCTTCAGTTGTTTTTCGAATCTGACCTTCAACTCAACCGGCGGTGACGAGTTGGTTCATAAACACTTTCAATTGGTTTTTACTCAACTCTTATTACGAAGTCGTCAACACCCGGTTAACTGATTTTCAAACCTGAAACCTCAACATGCGTAGAAACAATAATGGCCTTTCATGAATTTTTTTTGATTCACTCAATATTTAGTTTTTAACAATGTGCAATAATCAATACCCTCCTATTCACTGAACTGGAAACTTCAAAGACCTTAATTAGAATGCCGCTTAATGTTGTGGTAGGTCGAAATACACACTTTTTGATTCGAAAAAGGTCGGGTCAAGTTAACTTAGCTGGTCTTCACTACGAATTATCCGAAGATCTAAGGATTTTATACGAAATGGGTAAAACAAAATTCTTCAGGATAGAAAATAGCAGATTATTAGTTTTTTTTCTACGGGTTCTTTTTAGTGTGATACCATATTGAACTAATATCAAAACAATAAATATTTGGACAATAAACTCCGATTTTACTGTGTCGGGTAAGTTTTATGTATTGACATCTCGGATCGGGTAATGCGGTAGAAATTTCCTACGGGTTTCCAACGGGAGGCTTTTAATCGATCTTCTAGAAATAATGTTGGGAATTCTACTTTAGAACTATGGAACAATGATGACTTGAGTTACGGGTTCGTGGATCGTGGTTCGAAGCTAATTTTGTATATTGACGGGTTTCCTTCGATAATATTTTTTTGTAAATTTAACACTCAGTTGCGTAGCAACGGGTTTACCCTAGTTATGATAATGCCAATAACCATCATCTGCCCTATCATGTGCGACTCCAAAAAATGCAAATTACCGACTATACTAGTGAACTTGAAGAAAAGTGACCTAATCACTGTCATTAAAATGACCAGAGGCGAGTTCTTTTGTCCGGTCAGACTTGTAGAATGGTCAACGGTAAATAGGGAAAGATTAAGTAAACCAAGACACCAGAGTAAATATAAAGCCAACTTCTTTTACAATAGAACGATAAATTTGTTCAATGACGTACCGCCAGTACTAAAGTTTGGACCTTTGCGTGCCGATTTGATTGAGCGTTGGATTGAGACCTTCCTGGCAGAATAATAGTTGATAACTTGGCGAAACCATTTAGCTAATCGCAAACGGGTACCCACGAATGTGGGCTTTGCTACATGTGTTTGTATTTGTGTTTAAGATGTTTTATATATATTTAATTACATTTTACATTACTTCACTACAATCCTTACAGCCTCGACTAGCGAGGTTGCATACCTGGTCTCATTATCCCATTCAATGCGTCCCTGTCATATATACTTGATATGATTACATATAGTGTGTAGACCACGAATAAACAAATTCAAAAATTCAAGTGAGTGAGTGAGTGAGTGAGTGAGTGAGTGAGTGAGTGAGTGAGTGAGTGAGTGAGTGAGTGAGTGAGAGTGAGTGAGTGGTTGAGTAAGTGAGTGAGTGAGTTAGTGAGTGGGTGAGAGTGAGTGAATGTTTGAGTGAGTGAGTGAGTGAGTGAGTGAGTGAGTGAGTGAGTCCGTCCGAGCCGGTAATTAACCCATTATCGAACTTAACCCTTAGACCACATTTAAATACACTTGTTTCTTCCAACCCCATCACACTTTTACTTTTGCTGCTCACTGACTGGCTCTCCTCACGCCAAATCATCATCACCCCACTCACCTCTTGTTCATCACACTCACATCTGATTGAAGTCATCAACACCCTGTCAACTTGCCTCAACACCAACAACACTGACAACCCAGTAGTCTAACACGGCAACACTGATCTTCACAGTTCTCAATTCTATCTGACCTCAATCTATTGTACAAATCCCCTCAACATGACCAGTCAGTGCGAACCGGCCGAGGTCTGTCTGTCTGTCTGTCTGTCTGTCTGTCTGTCTGTCTGTCTGTCTGTCTGTTGTCTGTCTGTCTGTCTGTCTGTCTGTCTGTCTGTCTGTCTGTCTGTCTGTCTGTCTGTCTGTCTGTCTGTCTGTCTGTCTGTCTGTCTGTCTGTCTGTCTGTCTGTCTGTCTGTCTGTCTGTCTGTCTGTCTGTCTGTCTGTCTGTCTGTCTGTCTGTCTGTCTGTCTGTCTGTCTGTCTGTCTGTCTGTCTGTCTGTCTGTCTGTCTGTCTGTCTGTCTGTCTGTCTGTCTGTCTGTCTGTCTGTCTGTCTGTCTGTCTGTCTGTCTGTCTGTCTGTCTGTCTGTCTGTCTGTCTGTCTGTCTGTCTGTCTGTCTGTCTGTCTGTCTGTCTGTCTGTCTGTCTGTCTGTCTGTCTGTCTGTCTGTCTGTCTGTCTGTCTGTCTGTCTGTCTGTCTGTCTGTCTGTCTGTCTGTCTGTCTGTCTGTCTGTCTGTCTGTCTGTCTGTCTGGCTGGCTGTATGTGTCGTCTGTATATCTGTCTGTCTGTCTGTCTGTCTGTCTGTCTGTCTGTCTGTCTGTCTGTCTGTCTGTCTGTCTGTCTGTCTGTCTGTCTGTCTGTCTGTCTGTCTGTCTGTCTGTCTGTCTGTCTGTCTGTCTGTCTGTCTGTCTGTCTGTCTGTCTGTCTGTCTGTTTCGGATGGCCGATATACCCACCAACTAATTGCAGGCGTCCGAAGACCCGCAAGTACAACAACCTTCAATGTATCACACCTCTGCACAATCGAACACCTGCGATAACAACCAAGTCAGTCAGTTTGCCAGTCAAATAATCGATATATGGTTTTTCGTCAGTCTGACAGTCAGTCAGTCGGTCAGTCAGTCAGTCAGTCAGTCAGTCAGTCAGTCAGTCAGTCATTGTCTGTCATTGTAGTACATCCAACCGGATCCAACGAATGTCAGCGGTGCATCAGGCGACTGTTTCGCTGGTCTGGTTCGAGGCCCCAATAATAACAACGAAACGTTTGGATCACCAGGAATGATGTACAGGTCGTACTTGCCCAATGCGTTTGCATATGTACAGGTGAGAGTCACTCACTCACTCAGTCACTCACTCACTCACTCACTCACTCACTCACTCACTCACTCACTCACTCACTCACTCACTCACTCACTCACTCACTCACTCACTCACTCACTCACTCACTCACTCACTCACTCACTCACTCACTCACTCACTCACTCACTCACTCACTCACTCACTCACTCACTCACTCACTCACTCACTCACTCACTCACTCACTCACTCACTCACTCACTCACTCACTCACTCACTCACTCACTCACTCACTCACTCACTCACTCACTCACTCACTCACTCACTCACTCACTCACTCACTCACTCACTCACTCACGCACTCACGCACTCATTCACTCACTCATTCACTCACTCACTCACTCACTCACTCACTCACTCACTCCAGTCGGAGACGTACATGAACGAGCTCATGCTGGACATGCAGACTCTGCAGCGCATGCAGCACTTCTACCCGTCGCTTCATCTGCGTCGCACGCACGGTCAGTTGATTGGTGAGTGACTGAGTGAGTGACTGAACCAGTTACTGAGTGAGTGACTGAACCAGTGACTGAGTGAGTGACTGAACCAGTGACTGAGTGAGTGACTGAACCAGAGACTGAGTGAGTGACTGAACCAGTGACTGAGTGAGTAACTGAACCTGTGACAGAACCAGTGACAGACCCAGTGACTGAACCAGTGACTGAGTGAGTGACTGAACCAGTGACTGAGTGAGTGACTGAACCAGTGACTGAACCAGTGACTGAGTGAGTGACTGAGTGAGTGACTGAACCAGTGACTGAACCAGTGACTGAGTGAGTGACTGAACCAGTGACTGAGTGAGTGACTGAGTGAGTGACTGAACCAGTGACTGAACCAGTGACTGAGTGAGTGACTGAACCAGTGACTGAGTGAGTGACTGAACCAGTGACTGAGTGAGTGACTGAACCATTTACTGAACCAGTGACTGAGTGAGTGACTGAGTGAGTGACTGAATCAGTGCCGTAACGCCCTTTAGACGCTACAGAGTTGCTCAACCGCGAGCTGACGTCAGTATGGCAGCAGCAGTACCCTCCGATGTATCAGGCCATGCAGCGTCGTGACGCCAGTCGATCCGTCGAGGTTGGTCGAGTGGAGTAGAGGTTTGACTGTTGAACCAGTGCATCAGGTTCGAGTCTCGTTCCGTTTAAAGATTGTGTAAAGCTATATTGAACGATGATCTTGCGATGCAGCCATTTGAAGTTGTGGTTCAGTCACTCATTCAGTGCCTCATTCAGTCACTGATTGTATTGCAGGACGCAGCACTGAACAGCGCCATCTGGACGGATCACCAAAACAGCCAGTCGCAGTCATCGGGTCGTGGCACCGGCAACGGCACATCTGAGACGTCCAGTGGCCAGCCACCAGAGATGGGACAGTGCATCACGTCGGAGAGACAGGGTGAGCACGTTAGGGAGTCATGATTGTGAGTTAAGTGAGTCGGTGATTAAGTGAGTTGGTTAGTGAGTTAGTTGGGTGAGTCGGTGAGTAATGTTGTTGGTTAGTGAGTGAGTTGGGTGAGTCGGTGAGTAAGTGAGTTGGTTAGTGAGTGAGTTGGGTGAGTCGGTGAGTAATGGTGTTGGTTAGTGAGTGAGTTGGGTGAGTAAGGGAGTTGGTTAGTGAGTGAATTGGGTGAGTCGGTGAGTAAGTGAGTTGGTTAGTGAGTGAGTTGGGTGAGTCGGTGAGTAAGTGAGTTGGTTAGTGAGTGAGTTGGGTGAGTCGGTTAGTAGTGGAGTGAATAATTATGTGAGTAGGCATGTTAGTCACCCGGTATTTTGTTCGATATCCAGTAACTGATGAGAAATTCGGTCAGCCAAAAAGTTATACAGTTTATTTACCTGGTGCAAGTGAGTGACTGTATTATTGAAAAAAGATAATAAGTAACAGCTTAATAGGCAAACCACTAAACTAAAGCCCGAAACTAAACGAGTGTTTCACAAAACGAATACAATCACACCAAAATACAGTAGAATACATACAGACGTAATGTATCATTGAAATGTAACATACATCACGTCATTATGTCACACTGCATGCAAGTTTATTACGAAGCTAACATTTTTCAATCAGTGTTAACATGCACACCAATCATCAACACCCCATGCTAAACTGTGTTAAGCTATGGTGTCAACCGAGTTGAGTTGAGGCTAGTGATGTTTCGTTATCAGACGTTTTGGGCAATATTTTTGCTGGCAGAAACTACTTACGGGTTTTAATGATGTATTTTATCTCAGATGCCGGTCTTTACACGGTCGACCTAAAGCTGTTGATTCCCGAACAACCCGGCGTCAATTTCATTGGACGTATTGTCGGCCCACGTGGCATTACGGTAAGTCAATGTGATAGTCAGTCAATCAGTCAGTCAGTCAGTCAGTCAGTCAGTCAGTCAGTCAGTCAGTCAGTCAGTCAGTCAGTCAGTCAGTCAGTCAGTCAGTCAGTCAGTCAGTCAGTCAGTCAGTCAGTCAGTCAGTCAGTCAGTCAGTCAGTCAGTCAGTCAGTCACTCAGTCAGTCACTCAGTCAATCAGTCTGTCAGTCAGTCAGTCAGTCAGTCAGTCAGTCAGTCAGTCAGTCAGTCAGTCAGTCAGTCAGTCAGTCAGTCAGTCAGTCAGTCAGTCAGTCAGTCAATCAGTAGTAGTCAGTCAGTCAGTCAGTCAGTCAGTCAGTCAGTCAGTCAGTCAGTCAGTCAGTCAGTCAGTCAGTCAGTCAGTCAGTCAGTCAATCTAGGTGAAACAAATGGAGCAGCAATATCTGTGCAAGATTTTGGTGCGCGGTCGTGGCAGCGTAAAATGTGAGGAAAGGGAGAAGAAACTGATGGGACGACCCGGTTATTGACTGATTGAATAACTGACTGACTGACTAACTGACTGACTGACTGACTGACTGACTGATAACATGACTTAATTGTAGCTGTTAGACTGACTGACTGACTGTCTTGCGGACTGCCGAATAGATTGACTCGTGGCTGACTTAACTTTTTTTGACTGAATATTGCAGGCTGGGAACACCTGAACGAGAATCTTCATGTGCTTGTCAGTGGCTCGGATCGCAATCAGGATATGGCACGCAGTCGTGTGGAACGCGCTGCCAAGGTTGCCCACTCACTCACTCACTCACTCACTCACTCACTCACTCACTCACTCACTTACAGATGCTCAAGGTGACTTCCCATCTGGTGACCAGGTCAGCACACCCACGCCCAGTCCGTTCACAAACGAAAAAAATGCCACCGGCCTTCTCTACTGATATAATACTGGGAATTGACTGGATTTTCTGAAATATATCTCAATTTTGGTAAAATTTGAACTTTATTTAAATACAAAATCCGACTTCACCCCGGTAACTGTATTGGGATAACAGTTGAACTGTTGTCCCCACGATTTCTACATTAACTCTTTGGAAGAGGTTTGAGTCTGAAAATATAAAAAGAAAATTTAAAAAGAAAGCCTGTTTTTGTCGTTTTTTTCAACCAATTATAAATATTCACTATTAAACCTCATCTAAATCAACACAAACTGATTATTCTGGTCTTTTTTATGTGTACACAATTCCTCTCTATGTTGGCGAATGTCCTCTTTCAAATAGCAATTATGAATTTGTAAGTTGAAACTTAAGCATACAATGATCCTAACCAATTGACTGACAGACTGACTCAAAAGAATTTTCGAATATTTTACTCACCTTCGTGTTATGTGATTCTCAGAACGGATTAAGTTATGGATGAATCTATCTAACAACTTGAACTGGAACACCGTGTAATTGCACGGTCACTTATATTGGTTTTACATTGGTCACATCGTCAACGTTTGTCTTTTAGAAACCTCCTTCCACTAGATTATTCAAAAATACATATTAATGAAACTGTCAACACTCGTTTTGAGATTTGAAAAAATATAAAAAGTTATGTTGAAAACTGCTATGAACTTTCGGTTAATTTATGCTGAAAAAGGTTGAAGGATTCAACGCTCCGACATTTCAACTGGCAGTTCGACTTACTCAACCCAACAGCTCAACAGACTATAGAAGACAGAATCATCAAGTGCAGCTAAACTTTTGTGTGACAAAATTGCAGAAGTTAACGGAACAGACGGTAATAAGAATCTCCATAGTCTATATAACTGACTTCAGTTTATATTGCGAAATACCGTAACCCGCAGTTTTGCTCTTCAAAAGAATTTTTCCTAATCAAAAAGGCGCGCAATTTGAATTTTGCAAGCTGTCAAAAAGTTTTTGGGTCGGCGACCTCGGTTCACATTATTTTAGGGACTTTTTTGTAAATATTATTTCAGATTCGAGTTTTCCATCAAATTTGGGGCCTACATGAAATTTTCGAGCGTTTAATTTAACCGAATTGACAAACTTTGAATTTCTTCAAGAAACGGGAAGAAGAAAACGAAAACCATTGAAAACTTGAAGTACGAAGCAGAAAAAATTCGTGCAGGCTCCAAATTTGACGGAGAACCCGAATCTGAAATAAAAATTTCGAAAAAGTTCCTAAAATTATGAAAACCAAGGTCATCGAACCGAAAACTTTTCTCAGAATTCAAATTGCGCGCTTTTCTGATTAGGAAAAATTCTACAGTTTAGCAAAACTGCGGGTTACGGTATTCGCAATATAAACTGAAGTCATAGCACTGGTGGACGAGTTAACCCTCCAAAGGGTAGGAATAGTCAACTTTCAAGCCATTTGACTAAGGCAAATAACCTTAAGGAACGGGGGGAATGGAATTTCCTTTTCCCTCCCCTTCTCGTCCGCTAGTGGTCTATAGTGACCACACCTGTCCCAGCTGCGGGTTTTTAGCCACAGTCCGGGGGGGGGGGGGGGGTAGACTGTGGCTAAAAAAACTGGGACAGGTGTAATAGTGACATAAAACAACGAGTATCGAACTGGCTGCGCTCACTGAAATTGATCTACGGCACTACGGGAGTATTTCAACCAGCATTCGCTCACGTCTCATTAGAAATGCCGCAAGTGTTTCAAACGGTACGCTTTGTTGACGTGGTTTGGCTCGTCGGTTCAAGACTCGTTGAAAGCCTGACTAACACTTGAAACTATGTTGGTGTTGCTAAGGAGTGTAGTGTCCAGGAGTGCAAGTACGGGGCGTGGTATGTATACTGTGTGTCATGCTTCACGGCTGAGAATATGCCTACTCTTTCGTATATCTGTATGTCTGTATTTAAATGAAAGAAAAATGGTGAAAGTGTTACCCTGAAGAAAGGTTATCCTAAACTGATTAAACTTAACGCTAACTTAACCTAATGGCGTTTCAGTCATGTGGCACAGACGCCTTCGCCTCGTATGACCTCTTCAGTGTACCGATAGCTACAGGACTACAGATTAATGCCTTGAAAACCTAACTACTAAACTAAAATACTGACCGTATTTTCGGTCTCTGTCTTCTTTGTCACGTGCGGTGTTTCCATCAGCCGACGGGTGTTATCCTTGGTCGCCCTCGTTGTCGATATTGTGATCCTGTGTTATTTCTGTATCTCAAGTCATATGGGTTTTAATAAACCCAAGTACTGTAACAGCTTTTCCTCGAGCGATGCGTGGTTAATAATGTATTGGGAGGGAAAAAAATCCAGTCAGTTTGAACCTTGAGAACACTTTTCCAAGCACGCTTATAAAATAGAATGAGTTCAGTTGATCCTCCCAGTTAAAGTCTGAGAAGTTAATCGCTAACGGAAAAATCTCAATATTTACAGAAGAAAGCAATCCGTGTATTTCCAGTATTATAATCAAGTGGGCGCATTGAAAATAGTGTTGTACGGGACAGATAATAATTAACTGGCATAGAAAACAGTGTTGTACGGTACATAAAACAACCTACTGGCATAGAAAATAGTTTTGTACGGTTAAGAAAATAACAACTAACGACAGCCACATTATAAGGCAGTTCTGAGTTCACTCAAAACTGTTCACGTTCCACTGTTAGTATGAGTTTCATTCTCACGGGTTTGGAAAGAGCGGAGGCAAAACTCTGCTCAAATTGTGGGGTAACGACAACCACTGAAGTAATTTTGACAGTTTTCAACTTATCATTCACGTGGCACGCGTGATATAAATTTGAGTTTAGTTTGTAATTTAACCCTTAAGGCAAAACTCTGGTCGATTTGAGGGGTAACGACAGCCACTAACATCTCAAAGCTGATTGAACTTTCATGTTTCAGACCCATGCGTATTGTGTAAAAGTAGTATTCCCATTAGTACCGTTGGCGCATTAGCCGTGGGAGGGGAGCGTGTTGACTAAAATTCAGAGAAAACATGAACTCATTATTTTTGCTCTCCTTGATTTGACTAGGGTAAACCCGTTGCTACGCAACTGTTTTTTGATTGTACTAAACTCAACTATTGTATTCAAACTCAGACAAAACCCATTGACTCGTTCATTAGCTTCTCTTTAGCTCATTTACAGGAAATTATCATATGTACGCTGACGTGATATAAAATGACTAACCCCTGTTTAATTGAGTATCAATAAAATTTCTTTATTCAGTTGAAATTACTCACCCGTTGAAAATAGTTTTTTTATCCATTACTTTAATAATCTATTTTAGCTTAACGGCGTGGAGTTTTACACACCCTTCTCCACAACACAACACGTCGTTTGATTGAATACGTACATACAGGGTGGCCCAAAAGTTTATGTACACTTTTCGGTTGTCTTTTCCGCGTGTGTAAAACCATAAAATTACAACGGGATTATAATGGTCGGACTGGAAATTACCTGAACTTTCCAAAAATACCATCCGTTTTTTTCTCAGATAAGTATTTCACGAGTTATATTCACGAACGTACAAAAACAAGTTTTTTATACTTTTTACGCTTGTTTTCCCCTCATATATTCGGTTTGACCTGTTGAGGTTATAATTTTTTTTTCATTTACAGTGTTAACGGTTTTTCCTCGACCGATACGTGTTTAATGTATTGGGATGCGAAATAAAAAAATACTGTCTGTTTGAAACTTGAGAACACTTTTCCAAGCACGCTTATACAACGAGTTAAGTCTGAGAAGATAATCACTAATGGAAAAGTCTCAATATTCACATAAGTAAGCAATCAGTGTATTTTCAGTCTTTTAGTCAATTGGGAGCACTGAAATCAGTGATATACGGCACAGAAAATAACGGACTGGCTAAGAAAATTGTTTTGTACGGTACAGAAAAGAACTAACATGCACAGAAAACGGCGTTGTACGGTACACAAATTAACCTACTGGCACAAAAAAACTGTGTTGTACGGTACAGAGAATAACAAACTGGCATAGAAACAGTGTTGTACGGTACAGAAAATAACCAACTGGCATAGAAAACAGTGTTGTACGGTACAGAAAATAACCAAAATGGCATAGAGAACAGTGTTGTACGGTACAGAAAACAACCAACTGACATAGAAAATAGTGTTGTACGGTACAGAAAATAACCAAATGGCATAGAAAACATTGTTGTACGGTAGAGAAATTAAACAACTGACATATAAAATAGTGTTGTAGGGTACAGAACATAACCAACTGGCATAGAAAACAGTGTTGTACGGTACAGATAATAACCAACTGGCATAGAAAACAGTGTTGTACGGTACAGAAAATAACCAAATGGCATTGAGAACAGTGTTGTACGGTACAGAAAATAACCAAATAGCATTGAGAACAGTGTTATACGGTACAGAAAACAACCAACTGACATAGAAAATAGTGTTGCACGGTAGAGAAATTAACCAACTGACATAAAATAGTGTTGTACGGTACAGAAAATAACCAACTGGCATATAAAACAGTGTTGTACGGTACAGAATATAACCAACTGACATAGAAAGTAGTGTTGCACGGTACAGAAAATAACCAACTGGCATAGAAAACAGTGTTGTACGTGAGAGAAATTAACCAACTGACATAGAAAATAGTTTTGTACGGTGGAGAAGATAACACACAGGCAAAGAATAACGTGTTTTACGGTGCAGAAAATGCCAACTGGCATAGAAAACAGTGTTGTACGGTAGAGAAAATGATTACCTGGCACATGAAACAATAACTAACGACAGCCACATTATGAGGTAGTTCTGAGTTGACTCAAAACTGTTCACGTTTCACTGTTAGTATGAGTTTCATTATCACGGGTTTCGAAAGAGCGGAGGCTAAACTCTGCTCAAATTTTGGGGTAACGACAACCACTGAGGCAATTTTGAGAGTTTTCAACTTAACATTCATGTGGCACACGTGATGTAAAATTGATTTTAGTTCTTAATTTAACCCATAAGGAAAAAATCTGGTCGATTTGAGGGGTAACGACAGCCACTAACATATAGAAGCTGATTGAACTTGCCGTGGGAGGGGAGCGTGTTGACTAAAATTCACCAAAAACATGAACTCAATGTTTTTGCTCTCCTTGATTTGATCTTGAGGTTGACCTGTTGAGGTTAATATTTTTTACATTTACAGTGTTAACGGTTTTTCCTCGAGCGATGCGTGTTTAATGTATTGGGAGGCGAAATGAAAAATATCGTTTGTTTGAAACTTGAGAACTATTTTACAAGTACGCTTATGCAACGAGTTAAGTCGGAGAAGATAATCATTAACGGAAAAGTCTCAATATTCACACAAGTAAGCAATCCGTGTATTTTCAGTCTTTTAATCAATTGGGTGCACCGTGCACTAAAAATAGTTATGTATGGCACAGAAAATAACGGACTGGCTAAGAAAATTGTTTTGTACGGTACTGAAAATAACCAACATGCATAAAAAATATTGTTGTACGGTACAGAAAATAACCAACTGACATATAAAATAGTGTTATATGGGTCAGAAAATAACGGACTGGCTAAAAAAACAAGTGTTGTACGGTAAGCAAATAAGAAACTGGCATAGAAAATAGTGTTGTACTGTATTGAAAATAACCAACTGGCATAGAAAATAGTGTTGTACGGTACAGAAATCTACCTACTGGCACAAAAAAATTTGTTGTACGGTACAGAAAATAACCAACTGGCATAGAAACAGTGTTGTACGGTAGAGAAATTAACCAACTGGCATAGAAAACAGTGTTGTACGGTACATAAAATAACCTACTGACATATAAAAATGTGTTGTACGGTACATAACACAACAACTAACGACAGCCACATTATAATGCAGTTCTGAGTTGACTCAAAACTGTTCACGTTTCACCGTTAGTATGAGTTTCATTCTGATGGATTTGGAAAGAGCGGAGGCTAAACGCTGCTCAAATTGTGGGGTAACGACAACCACTGAGGTAATTTTGAGAGTTTTTAACTTATCATTCACGTGGCACACGTGATATAAATTTGATTTTAGTTCTTAATTTAACCCATAAGGCAAAACTCTGGTCGATTTGAGGGGTAACGACAGCCACTAACATCTCGAAGCTGATTGAACTTTTATGTTTCAGACCCATGCGTATTGTATAAAACTAGTATTCCCATTAGTACCGTTGGCGCATAGCGGTGGGAGGGGAGCGTGTTGACTAAAATTCACAGAAAACATGAACCCATTGTTTTTGCTCTCCTTGATTTGATATTGAGGTTGACCTGTTGAGGTTAAATTTTTTTACATTTACAGTGTTAACGGTTTTTCCTCGAGCGGTGCGTGTTTAATGCGTTGGGAGGCGAAATGAAAAATACCGTTGGTTTGAAACTTGAGAACACTTTTCCAAGTACGCTTATGCAACGAGTTAAGTCTGAGAAGATAATCACTAACGGAAAAGTCTCAATATTCACATAAGTAAGCAATCCGTGTATTTTCAGTCTTTTAATCAATTGGGTGCACTGAAAATAGTTATGTATGGCACAGAAAATACCGGACTGGATAAGAAAATTGTTTTGTACGGTACAGAAAATAACCAACATGCACAGAAAACCGCGTTGTACGGTACATAAAATAACCTACTGGCATAAAAAAATAGTGTTGTACGGTACAGAAAATAACCAACTGGCATATAAAATAGTGTTGTATGGGTCAGAAAATAACGGACTGGCCAAAAAGCAAGTGTTGTACGGTAAGCAAATAACCAACTGGCATAAAAAATAGTGTTGTACTGTACTGAAAATAACCAACTGGCATAGAAAATAGTGTTGTACGGTACAGAAATCTTCCTACTGGCACAAAAAACTGTGTTGTACGGTACAGAAAAGAACCAACTGGCATAGAAACATTGTTGTACGGTACAGAAAATAACCAAATGGCATAGAAAACAGTGTTGTACGGTAGAGAAAATGATTACCTGGCACAGAAAACAAAAACTAACGACAGCCACATTATGAGGCAGTTCTGAGTTGACTTCAATCTGTTCACGTTTCTCTGTTAGTATGAGTTTCATTATCACGGGTTTCGAAAGAGCGGAGGCTAAACTCTGCTCAAATTGTGGGGTAACGACAACCACTGAGGTTTTGAGGGTTTTAACTTATCATTCACGTGGCACACGTGATATAAATTTGGTTTTAGTTCTTAACTCATAAGGCAAAACTCTGGTCGATTTGAGGGGTAACGACAGCCACCAACGTATAGAAGCTGATTGAACTTTCATGTTTCAGACCCATGCGTATTGTATAAAACTAGTATTCCCATTAGTACCGTTGGCGCATTAGCCGTGGGAGGGGAGCGTGTTGACTAAAATTCACAGAAAACATGAACTCTTTATTTTTGCTCTCCTTGATTTGATATTGGGTTTGACCTGTTGAGGTTAATTTTTTTTTACATTTACAGTGTTAACTGCTTTTCCTCGAGCGATGCGTGTTTAATGTATTGGGATGCGAAAAAAATACTGTCTGTTTGAAACTTGAGAAAACCTTTCCAAGCACGCTTATACAACGAGTTAAGTCTGAGAAGATAATCACTAACGGAAAAGTCTCAATATTCACATAAGTAAGCAATCAGTGTATTTTCAGTCTTTTAATCAATTGGGAGCACTGAAATCAGTGATGTACGGCACAGAAAATAACGGACTGGTTAAGAAAATTGTTTTGTACGGTACAGAAAATAACCAACATGCACAGAAAACGGCGTTGTACGGTACATAAAATAACCTACTGGCATAAAAAATAGTGTTGTACGGTACAGAAAATAACCAACTGGCAAATAAAATAGTGATGTATGGGTCAGAAAATATCGGACTGACCAAAAAAACAAGTGTTGTACGGTAAGCAAATAACCAACTGGCATATAAAATAGTGTTGTACGGTACAGAAAATAACAAACTGGCATAGAAACAGTGTTGTACGGTAGAGAAATTAACCAACTGACTTATAAAATAGTGTTGTACGGTACAGAAAATAACCAACTGGCAGATAAAACACTGTTGTACGGTACAGAATATAACCAACTGACATAGAAAATAATGCTGCACGGTACAGAAAATAACTAACTGGCATATAAAACAGTGTTGTACGTGAGAGAAATTAACCAACTGACAGAAAATAAATTTGTAC
Organism: Daptonema setosum; assembly: GCA_964036265.1. NCBI lineage: Eukaryota > Metazoa > Nematoda > Chromadorea > Monhysterida > Xyalidae > Daptonema > Daptonema setosum. Next base: position 721,235 of record OZ038444.1, read on the forward strand.
GGTGGAGAAAATAACACACAGGCAAAGGATAAAGTGTTTTACGGTGCAGAAAACAACCAACTGGGATAGAAAACAGTGTTGTACGGTAGAGAAAATGATTACCTGGCACAGAAAACAATAACTAACGACAGCCACATTATGAAGCAGTTCTCAGTTGACTCAAAACTGTTCACGTTTCACTGTTATTATGAGTTTCATTATCACGGGTTTCGAAAGAGCGGAGGCTAAACTCTGCTCAAATTGTGGGGTAACGACAACCACTGAGGTAATTTTGAGAGTTTTCAACTTATCATTCACGTGGCACACGTGATATAAATTCGATTTTAGTTCTTAATTTAACCCATAAATCGATTTGAGGGGTAACGACAGCCACTAACATCTCGAAGCTGTTGAGGCTAATATTTTTTCACAATCAGTGTTACGGTTTTTCCTCGAGCGATGCGTGTTTAATGTATTGGGAGGCGAAATAAAAAATCCTGTCTGTTTGAAACTTGAGAACACTTTTCCAAACACGCTCATACAACGAGTTAAGTCTGAGAAGATAATCACTAACGAAAAAGTCTCAATATTCATATAAGTAAGCAATCCGTGTATTTTTAGTCTGTTAATCAATTGGGCGCACTGAAAATAGGGATGTACGGCACAGAAAAAAACGGAATGGCTAAGAAATTTGTTTTGTACGGTACAGAAAACAACAGACTTGCATAGAAAATAGTGTTGTACGGTACTGAAAATAACCATCTGGCATATAAAACAGTGTTGTATGGGTCAGAAAATAACGGACTGGCTAAAAAATAAGTATTGTACGGTACAGCAAATAACGAACTAACATAGAAAATAAAGTTGTATGGTACTGAAAAAAGCCAACAAGCACAGAAAACGGTGTTGTACGTTACAGAAAAAAAACCTGAAAAACCTGCAATATGACATAACCATATCAAAGAGGGAGGGGGTACTCTGAGGAGGGGTAACTCATTTGTTGTTGGATTATGGACGTCCAAAATCCAAATTTTTAGGTATTTTGGACTTTTTATATTTGATGGGCGTCCCGTTTTTTATTTTGGTCATGTTATGGATTTTGTCCAGTTAGGTATTTTGGCTTTTAGGAATTTTGGTAGGGACCCCTGGCATACATAGAAAACAGAGTTGTACGGTACAGAAAAAACGGTCTGGTAAAAAAATAGTTTTATACGGTACAGAAAATAACCAACTGGCATAGAAAATAGTGTTGTATGGGTCAGAAAATAATCAACTGGCATAGAAAATAGTGTTGTACGGTACAAAAAATAACCGACTGGCATAGAAAACAGTGTTGTATGGTACTGAAAATAACCAACTGGCATAGAAAATAGTGTTGTACGATACAGAAATCTACCTACTGGCACAAAAAACTGTGTTTTACGGTACAGAAAATAACCAACTGGCATAGAAACAGTGTTGTACGGTACAGAAAATAACCAAATGGCATAGAGAACAGTGTTGTACGGTACAGAAAACAACCAACTGACATAGAAAATAGTGATGTACGGTACATAAAAAACCAAATGGCATAGAAAACATTGCTGTACGGTAGAGAAATTAAGCAACTGACATATAAAATAGTGTTGTACGGTACAGAAAATAACCAACTGGCAAATAAAATAGTGATGTATGGGTCAGAAAATATCGGACTGACCAAAAAACAAGTGCTGTACGGTAAGCAAATAACCAACTGGCATATAAAATAGTGTTGTACGGTACAGAAAATAACAAACTGGCATAGAAACAGTGTTGTACGGTAGAGAAATTAACCAACTGACTTACAAAATAGTGTTGTACGGTACAGAAATTAACCAACTGGCATATAAAACAGTGTTGTACGTGAGAGAAATTAACCAACTGACATAGAAAATAAATTTGTACGGTGGAGAAAATAAAAAACAGGCAAAAAATAAAGTGTTTTACGGTGCAGAAAACAACCAACTGGGATAGAAAACAGTGTTGTACGGTAGAGAAAATGATTACCTGGCCTGGCACAGAAAACAACAACTAACGACAGCCACAATACAAGGCAGTTCTGAGTTGACTCAAAACAGTTCACGTTTCACTGTTAGTATGAAGTTCATTCTCGTGGGTTTGGAAAGAGCGGAGGCTAAACTCTGCTCAAATTGTGGGATAACGACAACCACTGAGGTAATTTTGTGAGTTTTCAACTTATCATTCACGTGGCACACGTGATCTAAATTTGATTTTAGTTCTTCATTCAACCCATAAGGCAAAACTCTGGTCGATTTGAGGGGTAACGACAGCCACTAACATCCCAAAGCTGATTGAACTTTCATGTTTCAGACCCATGCGTATTGTGTAAAAGTAGTATTCACATTAGTACCGTTGGCGCATCAGCCGTGGGAGGGGAGTGTGTTGAATAAAATTCACAGAAAACATGAACTCATTATTTTTGCTCTCCTTGATTTGATATTGAGGTTGACCTGTTGAGGATAATTTTTTTACATTTACAGTGTTAATGGTTTTTCCTCGAGCGATGCGTGTTTAATGTATTGGGAGGCGAAATGAAAAATACCGTTTGTTTAAAAAACTTGAGAACACTTTTCAAGTACGCTTATGCAACGAGTTAAGTCTGAGAAGATAATCACTAACAGAAAAGTCTCAATATTCACATAAGTAAGAAATCCGTGTATTTTCAGTCTTTTAATCAAATGGGCGAACTGAAAATAGTGATGTAGGGCACAGAAAATAACGGACTGGCTAAGAAAAATGTTTTGTACGGTACATAAAATAGACTACTGGCATAAAAAATAGTGTTGTACGGTACAGAAAATAACCAACTGGCATATAAAATAGTGTTGTATGGGTCAGAAAATAACGGACTGGCTAAAAAAACAAGTGTTGTACGGTAAGCAAATAACCAACTGGCACAAAAAACTGTGTTGTACGGTACATAAAATAACAAACTGGCATAGAAACAGTGTTGTACGGTACAGAAAATAACCAACTGGCATAGAAAACAGTGTTGTACGGTACAGAAAATAACCAAAATGGCATAGAGAACACTGTTGTACGGTACAGAAAACAACCAACTGACATAGAAAATAGTGTTGTACGGTACAGAAAATAACCAAATGGCATAGAAAACAGTGTTGTACGGTACAGAAATCTACCTACTGGCACAAAAAACTGCGTTGTACGGTGGAGAAAATAACACACAGGCAAAGAATAAAGTGTTTTACGGTGCAGAAAATAACCAAATGGCATAGAAAACAGTGTTGTACGGTAGAGAAAATGATTACCTGGCACAGGAAACAATAACTAACGACAGCCACATCATGAGGCAGCTCTGAATTGACTCAAAATTGTGCACGTTTCACTGTTAGTATGAGTTTCATTATCACGGGTTTCGAAAGAGCGGAGGCTAAACTCTGCTCAAATTGTGGGGTAACGACAACCACTGAGGTAATTTTGAGAGTTTTTAACTTAACATTCATGTGGCACACGTGATATAAATTTGATTTTAGTTCTTAATTTAACCCATGAGGCAAAACTCTGGTCGATTTGAGGGGTAACGACAGCCACTAACATTTCGAAGCTGATTGAACTTTCATGTTTCAGGCACATGCGTAATGTGTAAAACTAGTATTCCCATTAGCACCGTTGGCGCATTAGCCGTGGGAGGGGAGCGTGTTGACTAAAATTCATAGAAAACATGAGAGGTTGACCTGTTGAGGTTATAATTTTTTTTCATTTACAGTGTTAACGGTTTTTCCTCGACCGATGCGTGTTTAATGTATTGGGATGCGAAATAAAAAAATACTGTCTGTTTGAAACTTGAGAACACTTTTCCAGGCACGCTTATACAACGAGTTAAGTCTGAGAAGATAATCACTAACGGAAAAGTGTCAATATTCACATAAGTAAGCAATCAGTGTATTTTCAGTCTTTTAATCAATTGGGAGCACTGAAATCAGTGATGTACGGCACAGAAAATAACGGACTGGTTAAGAAAATTTTTTTGTACGGTACAGAAAATAACCAACTGGCATAAAAAATAGTGTTGTACGGTACAGAAAATAACCAACTGGCAAATAAAATAGTGATGTATGGGTCAGAAAATATCGGACTGACCAAAAAACAAGTGTTGTACGGTAAGCAAATAACCAACTGGCATAGAAAATAGTGTTGTACTGTACTGAAAATAACCAACTGGCATAGAAAATAGTGTGGTACGGTACAGAAATCTACCTACTGGCACAAAAAACTGTGTTGTACGGTGGAGAAAATAACACACAGGCAAAGAATAAATTGTTTTACGGTGCAGAAAATAACCAAATGGCATAGAAAACAGTGTTGTACGGTAGAGAAAATGATTACCTGGCACAGGAAACAATAATTAACGACAGCCACATTATGAGGCTGTTCTGAGTTGACTCAAAACTGTTCACGTTTCACTGTTAGTTTGAGTTTTGTTATCACGGGTTTCGAAAGAGCGGAGGCTAAACTCTGCTCAAATTTTGGGGTAACGACAACCACTGAGGCAATTTTGAGAGTTTTCAACTTAACATTCATGTGGCACACGTGATGTAAAATTGATTTTAGTTCTTAAATTAACCCATAAGGCAAAACTCTGGTCGATTTGAGGGGTAACGACAGCCACTAACATATAGAAGCTGATTGAACTTTCATGTTTCAGACCCATGCGTATTGTATAAAACTAGTATTCCCATTAGTACCGTTGGCGCATTAGCCGTGGGAGGGGAGCGTGTTGATAAAAATTCACAAAAACATGAACTCATTGTTTTTGCTCTTCTTGATTTGATATTGAGGTTTACCTGTTGAGGTTAATTTTTTTTTTCATTTACAGTGTTAACGGTTTTTCCTCGAGCGATGCGTGTTTAATGTATTGGGATGCGAAATAAAAATTACTGTCTGTTTGAAACTTGAGAACACTTTTCCAAGCACGCTTTTACAACGAGTTAAGTCTGAGAAGATAATCACTAATGGAAAAGTAACAAATAACCAAATGGCATAGAGAACAGTGTTGTATGGTACTGAAAATAACCAACTGGCATAGAAAATAGTGTTGTACGATACAGAAATCGACCTACTGGCACAAAAAACTGTGTTGTACGGTACAGAAAATAACCAACTGGCATAGAAACAGTGTTGTACGGTACAGAAAATAACCAAATGGCATAGAGAACAGTGTTGTACGGTACAGAAAACAACCAACTGACATAGAAAATAGTGATGTACGGTACATAAAATAACCAAATGGCATAGAAAACATTGCTGTACGGTAGAGAAATTAAGCAACTGACATATGAAATAGTTTTGCACGGTACAGAAAATAACCAACTGGCATAGAAAACAGTGTTGTACGGTAGAGAAAAAGATTACCTGGCACAGAAAACAATAACTAACGACAGCCACATTATGAGGCAGTTCTGAGTTGACTCAAAACTGTTCACGTTTCACTGTTAGTACGAATTTCATTATCACGGGTTTCAAAACAGCGGAGTCTAAACTCTGCTCAAATTGTGGGGTAACGACAACCACTGAGGTAAATTTGAGAGTTTTTAACTTATCATTCACGTGGCACACGTGATATAAATTTGATTTTAGTTCTTAACTTGACCCATAAGGCCAAACTCTGGTCGATTTGATGGGTAACGACAGACAATAACATATAGAAGCTGATTGAACTTTCATGTTTCAGACCCATGCGTATTGTATAAAACTAGTATTCACATTAGTTGGCGCATTAGCCGTGGGAGGGGAGCGTGTTGATAAAAATTCACAAAAACATGAACTCATTGTTTTTGCTCTCCTTGATTTGATATTGTTGAGGTCAATATTTTTTACATTTACAGTGTTAACTTTTTTCCTCGAGCGATGCGTGTTTTATGTATTGGGAGACGAAATAAAAAAAACTGTCTGTTTGAAAATTTTGAAAATTTTTCCAAGCACGCTTATACAACGAGTTAAGTCTTAGAAGATAATCACTAACGGAAAAGTCTAGATATTCACATAAGTAAGCAAGCAACACACAGGCAAAGAATAAATTGTTTTACGGTGCAGAAAATAACCAAATGGCATAGAAAACAGTGTTGTACGTTAGATAAAATGATTACCTGGCACAGGAAACAATATATAACGACAGTCACATTATGAGGCTGTTCTGAGTTGACTCAAAACTGTTCACGTTTCACTGTTAGTTTGAGTTTAGTTATCACGGGTTTCGAAAGAGCGGAGGCTAAACTCTGCTCAAATTGTGGGGTAACGACAACCACTGAGGCAATTTTGAGAGTTTTCAACTTAACATTCATGTGGCACACGTGGTGTAAAATTGATTTTAGTTCTTAAATTAACCCATAAGGCAAAACTCTGGTCGATTTGAGGGGTAACGACAGCCACTAACATATAGAAGCTGATTGAACTTTCATGTTTCAGACCCATGCGTATTGCATAAAACTAGTATTCCCATTAGTACCGTTGGCGCATTAGCCGTGGGAGGGAAGCGTGTTGACTAAAATTCACAAAAAACATGAACTCATTGTTTTTGCTCTCCTTGATTTGATATTGAGGTTGACGTTGACCTGTTGAGGTAAATTTTTTTTAAATTTACAGTGTTAACGGTTTTTCCTCGAGCGATGCGTGTTTAATGTATTGGGATGTGAAATAAAAAATACTGTCTGTTTGAAACTTGAGAACACTTTTCCAAGCACGCTTATACAACGAGTTAAGTCTAAGAAGATAATCACTAATGGAAAAGTCTCAATATTCACATAAGTACGCAATCAGTGTATTTTCAGTCTTTTAATCAATTGGGAGCACTGAAATCAGTGATGTCGGGCACAGAAAATAACGGACTGGCTAAGAAAAATGTTTTGTACGGTACAGAAAATAACCAACATGCACAGAAAACCGCTTTGTACGGCACATAAAATATCCTACTGGCATAAAAAATAGTGTTGTACGGTACAGAAAATAACCAACTGGCATATAAAATATTGTTGTATGGGTCAGAAAATAAAGGACTGGCTAAAAAAACAAGTGTTGTACGGTAAGCAAATAACCAACTGGCATAGAAAATAGTGTTGTACTGTACTGAAAATAACCAACTGGCATAGAAAATAGTGTGGTACGGTGAAGAAAATAACACACAGGCAAAGAATAAATTGTTTTACGGTGCAGAAAATAACCAAATGGCATAGAAAACAGTGTTGTACGTTAGATAAAATGATTACCTGGCACAGGAAACAATAATTAACGACAGCCACATTATGAGGCTGTTCTGAGTTGACTCAAAACTGTTCACGTTTCACTGTTAGTTTGAGTTTAGTTATCACGGGTTTCGAAAGAGCGGAGGCTAAACTCTGCTCAAATTGTGGGGTAACGACAACCACTGAGGCAATTTTGAGAGTTTTCAACTTAACATTCATGTGGCACACGTGGTGTAAAATTGATTTTAGTTCTTAAATTAACCCATAAGGCAAAACTCTGGTCGATTTGAGGGGTAACGACAGCCACTAACATATAGAAGCTGATTGAACTTTCATGTTTCAGACCCATGCGTATTGCATAAAACTAGTATTCCCATTAGTACCGTTGGCGCATTAGCCGTGGGAGGGGAGCGTGTTGACTAAAATTCACAAAAAACATGAACTCATTGTTTTTGCTCTCCTTGATTTGATATTGAGGTTGACGTTGACCTGTTGAGGTAAATTTTTTTTACATTTACAGTGTTAACGGTTTTTCCTCGAGCGATGCGTGTTTAATGTATTGGGATGTGAAATAAAAAATACTGTCTGTTTGAAACTTGAGAACACTTTTCCAAGCACGCTTATACAACGAGTTAAGTCTAAGAAGATAATCACTAATGGAAAAGTCTCAATATTCACATAAGTACGCAATCAGTGTATTTTCAGTCTTTTAATCAATTGGGAGCACTGAAATCAGTGATGTCGGGCACAGAAAATAACGGACTGGCTAAGAAAAATGTTTTGTACGGTACAGAAAATAACCAACATGCACAGAAAACCGCTTTGTACGGCACATAAAATATCCTACTGGCATAAAAAATAGTGTTGTACGGTACAGAAAATAACCAACTGGCATATAAAATATTGTTGTATGGGTCAGAAAATAAAGGACTGGCTAAAAAAACAAGTGTTGTACGGTAAGCAAATAACCAACTGGCATAGAAAATAGTGTTGTACTGTACTGAAAATAACCAACTGGCATAGAAAATAGTGTGGTACGGTGAAGAAAATAACACACAGGCAAAGAATAAATTGTTTTACGGTGCAGAAAATAACCAAATGGCATAGAAAACAGTGTTGTACGTTAGATAAAATGATTACCTGGCACAGGAAACAATAATTAACGACAGCCACATTATGAGGCTGTTCTGAGTTGACTCAAAACTGTTCACGTTTCACTGTTAGTTTGAGTATAGTTATCACGGGTATCGAAAGAGCGGAGGCTAAACTCTGCTCAAATTGTGGGGTAACGACAACCACTGAGGCAATTTTGAGAGTTTTCAACTTAACATTCATGTGGCACACGTGATGTAAAATTGATTTTAGTTCTTAAATTATCCCATAAGGCAAAACTCTGGTCGATTTGAGGGGTAACGACAGCCACTAACATATAGAAGCTGATTGAACTTTCATGTTTCAGACCCATGCGTATTGTATAAAACTAGTATTCCCATTAGTACCGTTGGCGCATTAGCCGTGGGAGCCGTGTTGATAAAAATTCACAAAAAACATGAACTCATTGTTTTTGCTCTCCTTGATTTGATATTGTTGAGGTTAATATTTTTTACATTTACAGTGTTAACTTTTTTCCTCGAGCGATGCGTGTTTAATGTATTGGGAGACGAAATAAAAAATACTGTCTGTTTGAAAATTTTGAAAATTTTTCCAAGCACGCTTATACAACGAGTTAAGTCTGAGAAGATAATCACTAACGGAAAAGTCTAGATATTCACATAAGTAAGCAATCCGTGTATTTTCAGTCTTTTAATCAATTTGGCGCACTGAAAATAGTTATGTACGGCACAGAAAAAACGGTCTGGTAAAAAAATAGTTTTATACGGTACAGAAAATAACTAACTGGCATAGAAAATAGTGTTGTATGGGTCAGAAAATAATCAACTGGCATAGAAAATAGTGTTGTACGGTACTGAAAATAACCATCTGGCATATAAAACAGTGTTGTATGGGTCAGAAAATAACGGACTGGCTAAAAAAATAAGTATTGTACGGTACAGCAAATAACGAACTAACATAGAAAATAAAGTTGTATGGTACCGAAAAAAGCCAACATGCACAGAAAACGGTGTTGTACGTTACAGAAAAAAACCTGAAAAAACTGCAATATGACATAACCATATCAAAGAGGGAGGGGGTACTCTGAGGAGGGGTAACTCATTTGTTGTTGGATTATGGACGTCCAAAATCCAAATTTTTAGGTATTTTGGACTTTTTATATTTGATGGGCGTCCCGTTTTTTATTTTGGTCATGTTATGGATTTTGTCCAGTTAGGTATTTTGGCTTTTAGGAATTTTGGTCCCTAGGGACCCCTGGCATACATAGAAAACAGAGTTGTACGGTACAGAAAAAACGGTCTGGTAAAAAAATAGTTTTATACGGTACAGAAAATAACTAACTGGCATAGAAAATAGTGTTGTATGGGTCAGAAAATAATCAACTGGCATAGAAAATAGTGTTGTACGGTACAAAAAATAACCGACTGGCATAGAAAACAGTGTTGTATGGTACTGAAAATAACCAACTGGCATAGAAAATAGTGTTGTACGATACAGAAATCGACCTACTGGCACAAAAAACTGTGTTGTACGGTACAGAAAATAACCAACTGGCATAGAAACAGTGTTGTACGGTACAGAAAATAACCAAATGGCATAGAGAACAGTGTTGTACGGTACAGAAAACAACCAACTGACATAGAAAATAGTGATGTACGGTACATAAAATAACCAAATGGCATAGAAAACATTGCTGTACGGTAGAGAAATTAAGCAACTGACATATGAAATAGTTTTGCACGGTACAGAAAATAACCAACTGGCATAGAAAACAGTGTTGTACGGTAGAGAAAAAGATTACCTGGCACAGAAAACAATAACTAACGACAGCCACATTATGAGGCAGTTCTGAGTTGACTCAAAACTGTTCACGTTTCACTGTTAGTACGAATTTCATTATCACGGGTTTCAAAACAGCGGAGTCTAAACTCTGCTCAAATTGTGGGGTAACGACAACCACTGAGGTAAATTTGAGAGTTTTTAACTTATCATTCACGTGGCACACGTGATATAAATTTGATTTTAGTTCTTAATTTGACTCATAAGGCCAAACTCTGGTCGATTTGATGGGTAACGACAGCCAATAACATATAGAAGCTGATTGAACTTTCATGTTTCAGACCCATGCGTATTGTATAAAACTAGTATTCACATTAGTTGGCGCATTAGCCGTGGGAGGGGAGCGTGTTGATAAAAATTCACAAAAAACATGAACTCATTGTTTTTGCTCTCCTTGTCTGGATATTGTTGAGGTCAATATTTTTTACATTTACAGTGTTAACTTTTTTCCTCGAGCGATGCGTGTTTTATGTATTGGGAGACGAAATAAAAAAAACTGTCTGTTTGAAAATTTTGAAAATTTTTCCAAGCACGCTTATACAACGAGTTAAGTCTGAGAAGATAATCACTAACGGAAAAGTCTAGATATTCACATAAGTAAGCAAGCAACACACAGGCAAAGAATAAATTGTTTTACGGTGCAGAAAATAACCAAATGGCATAGAAAACAGTGTTGTACGTTAGATAAAATGATTACCTGGCACAGGAAACAATATATAACGACAGTCACATTATGAGGCTGTTCTGAGTTGACTCAAAACTGTTCACGTTTCACTGTTAGTTTGAGTTTAGTTATCACGGGTTTCGAAAGAGCGGAGGCTAAACTCTGCTCAAATTGTGGGGTAACGACAACCACTGAGGCAATTTTGAGAGTTTTCAACTTAACATTCATGTGGCACACGTGGTGTAAAATTGATTTTAGTTCTTAAATTAACCCATAAGGCAAAACTCTGGTCGATTTGAGGGGTAACGACAGCCACTAACATATAGAAGCTGATTGAACTTTCATGTTTCAGACCCATGCGTATTGCATAAAACTAGTATTCCCATTAGTACCGTTGGCGCATTAGCCGTGGGAGGGGAGCGTGTTGACTAAAATTCACAAAAAACATGAACTCATTGTTTTTGCTCTCCTTGATTTGATATTGAGGTTGACGTTGACCTGTTGAGGTAAATTTTTTTTTACATTTACAGTGTTGACGGTTTTTCCTCGAGCGATGCGTGTTTAATGTATTGGGATGTGAAATAAAAAATACTGTCTGTTTGAAACTTGAGAACACTTTTCCAAGCACGCTTATACAACGAGTTAAGTCTAAGAAGATAATCACTAATGGAAAAGTCTCAATATTCACATAAGTACGCAATCAGTGTATTTTCAGTCTTTTAATCAATTGGGAGCACTGAAATCAGTGATGTCGGGCACAGAAAATAACGGACTGGCTAAGAAAAATGTTTTGTACGGTACAGAAAATAACCAACATGCACAGAAAACCGCTTTGTACGGCACATAAAATATCCTACTGGCATAAAAAATAGTGTTGTACGGTACAGAAAATAACCAACTGGCATATAAAATATTGTTGTATGGGTCAGAAAATAAAGGACTGGCTAAAAAAACAAGTGTTGTACGGTAAGCAAATAACCAACTGGCATAGAAAATAGTGTTGTACTGTACTGAAAATAACCAACTGGCATAGAAAATAGTGTGGTACGGTGAAGAAAATAACACACAGGCAAAGAATAAATTGTTTTACGGTGCAGAAAATAACCAAATGGCATAGAAAACAGTGTTGTACGTTAGATAAAATGATTACCTGGCACAGGAAACAATAATTAACGACAGCCACATTATGAGGCTGTTCTGAGTTGACTCAAAACTGTTCACGTTTCACTGTTAGTTTGAGTATAGTTATCACGGGTATCGAAAGAGCGGAGGCTAAACTCTGCTCAAATTGTGGGGTAACGACAACCACTGAGGCAATTTTGAGAGTTTTCAACTTAACATTCATGTGGCACACGTGATGTAAAATTGATTTTAGTTCTTAAATTATCCCATAAGGCAAAACTCTGGTCGATTTGAGGGGTAACGACAGCCACTAACATATAGAAGCTGATTGAACTTTCATGTTTCAGACCCATGCGTATTGTATAAAACTAGTATTCCCATTAGTACCGTTGGCGCATTAGCCGTGGGAGCCGTGTTGATAAAAATTCACAAAAACATGAACTCATTGTTTTTGCTCTCCTTGATTTGATATTGTTGAGGTTAATATTTTTTACATTTACAGTGTTAACTTTTTTCCTCGAGCGATGCGTGTTTAATGTATTGGGAGACGAAATAAAAAATACTGTCTGTTTGAAAATTTTGAAAATTTTTCCAAGCACGCTTATACAACGAGTTAAGTCTGAGAAGATAATCACTAACGGAAAAGTCTAGATATTCACATAAGTAAGCAATCCGTGTATTTTCAGTCTTTTAATCAATTTGGCGCACTGAAAATAGTTATGTACGGCACAGAAAAAACGGTCTGGTAAAAAAATAGTTTTATACGGTACAGAAAATAACTAACTGGCATAGAAAATAGTGTTGTATGGGTCAGAAAATAATCAACTGGCATAGAAAATAGTGTTGTACGGTACAAAAAATAACCGACTGGCATAGAAAACAGTGTTGTATGGTACTGAAAATAACCAACTGGCATAGAAAATAGTGTTGTACGATACAGAAATCGACCTACTGGCACAAAAAACTGTGTTGTACGGTACAGAAAATAACCAACTGGCATAGAAACAGTGTTGTACGGTACAGAAAATAACCAAATGGCATAGAGAACAGTGTTGTACGGTACAGAAAACAACCAACTGACATAGAAAATAGTGATGTACGGTACATAAAATAACCAAATGGCATAGAAAACATTGCTGTACGGTAGAGAAATTAAGCAACTGACATATGAAATAGTTTTGCACGGTACAGAAAATAACCAACTGGCATAGAAAACAGTGTTGTACGGTAGAGAAAAAGATTACCTGGCACAGAAAACAATAACTAACGACAGCCACATTATGAGGCAGTTCTGAGTTGACTCAAAACTGTTCACGTTTCACTGTTAGTACGAATTTCATTATCACGGGTTTCAAAACAGCGGAGTCTAAACTCTGCTCAAATTGTGGGGTAACGACAACCACTGAGGTAAATTTGAGAGTTTTTAACTTATCATTCACGTGGCACACGTGATATAAATTTGATTTTAGTTCTTAATTTGACCCATAAGGCCAAACTCTGGTCGATTTGATGGGTAACGACAGCCAATAACATATAGAAGCTGATTGAACTTTCATGTTTCAGACCCATGCGTATTGTATAAAACTAGTATTCACATTAGTTGGCGCATTAGCCGTGGGAGGGGAGCGTGTTGATAAAAATTCACAAAAAACATGAACTCATTGTTTTTGCTCTCCTTGATTTGATATTGTTGAGGTCAATATTTTTTACATTTACAGTGTTAACTTTTTTCCTCGAGCGATGCGTGTTTTATGTATTGGGAGACGAAATAAAAAAACTGTCTGTTTGAAAATTTTGAAAATTTTTCCAAGCACGCTTATACAACGAGTTAAGTCTGAGAAGATAATCACTAACGGAAAAGTCTAGATATTCACATAAGTAAGCAAGCAACACACAGGCAAAGAATAAATTGTTTTACGGTGCAGAAAATAACCAAATGGCATAGAAAACAGTGTTGTACGTTAGATAAAATGATTACCTGGCACAGGAAACAATATATAACGACAGTCACATTATGAGGCTGTTCTGAGTTGACTCAAAACTGTTCACGTTTCACTGTTAGTTTGAGTTTAGTTATCACGGGTTTCGAAAGAGCGGAGGCTAAACTCTGCTCAAATTGTGGGGTAACGACAACCACTGAGGCAATTTTGAGAGTTTTCAACTTAACATTCATGTGGCACACGTGGTGTAAAATTGATTTTAGTTCTTAAATTAACCCATAAGGCAAAACTCTGGTCGATTTGAGGGGTAACGACAGCCACTAACATATAGAAGCTGATTGAACTTTCATGTTTCAGACCCATGCGTATTGCATAAAACTAGTATTCCCATTAGTACCGTTGGCGCATTAGCCGTGGGAGGGGAGCGTGTTGACTAAAATTCACAAAAAACATGAACTCATTGTTTTTGCTCTCCTTGATTTGATATTGAGGTTGACGTTGACCTGTTGAGGTAAATTTTTTTTACATTTACAGTGTTAACGGTTTTTCCTCGAGCGATGCGTGTTTAATGTATTGGGATGTGAAATAAAAAATACTGTCTGTTTGAAACTTGAGAACACTTTTCCAAGCACGCTTATACAACGAGTTAAGTCTAAGAAGATAATCACTAATGGAAAAGTCTCAATATTCACATAAGTACGCAATCAGTGTATTTTCAGTCTTTTAATCAATTGGGAGCACTGAAATCAGTGATGTCGGGCACAGAAAATAACGGACTGGCTAAGAAAAATGTTTTGTACGGTACAGAAAATAACCAACATGCACAGAAAACCGCTTTGTACGGCACATAAAATATCCTACTGGCATAAAAAATAGTGTTGTACGGTACAGAAAATAACCAACTGGCATATAAAATATTGTTGTACTGTACTGAAAATAACCAACTGGCATAGAAAATAGTGTTGTACGGTACAGAAATCTACCTACTGGCACCAAAAAACTGTGTTGTACGGTACAGAACATAACTAAATGGCATAGAAAACAGTGTTGTACGGTAGAGAAATTAAACAACTGACATATAAAATAGTGCTGTACGGTACAGAAAATAGCCATATGGCATAGAAAACAGTGTTGTACGGTACAGAAAATAACCAAATGGCATAGAAAACAATGTTTTACGGTAGAGAAATTAAACAACTGACATATAAAATAGTGTTGTACGGTACAGAAAATAACCAACTGGCATAGAAAACAGGGTTGTACGGTACAGAAAACAACCAAATGACATATAAAATGGTGTTGTACGGTACAGGAAATAACAAACTGGCATAGAAACATTGTTGTACGGTGCAGAAAATAACCAAATGGCATAGAAAACAGTGTTGTACGGTAGAGAAAATGATTACCTGGCACAGAAAACAAAAACTAACGACAGCCACATTATGAGGCAGTTCTGAGTTGACTTAAATCTGTTCACGTTTCACTGTTAGTATGAGTTTCATGATCACGGGTTTCGAAAGACCGGAGGCTAAACTCTGCTCAAATTGTGGGGTAACGACAACCACTGAGATAATTTTGAGGGTTTTAACTTATCATTCACGTGGCACACGTGATATAAATTTGATTTTAGTTCTTAACTCATAAGGCAAAACTCTGGTCGATTTGAGGGGTAACGACAGCCACTAACGTAAAGAAGCTGATTGAACTTTCATGTTTCAGACCCATGCGTATTGTATAAAACTAGTATTCCCATTAGTACCGTTGGCGCATAGCGGTGGGAGGGGAGCGTGTTGACTAAAATTCGTAAAAAACATGAACTCATTGTTTTTGCTCTCCTTGATTTGATATTGAGGTTGACCTTGTTGAGGTTAATTTTTTTACACTTACAGTGTTAACGGTTTTTCCTCGAGCGATGCGTGTTTAATGTATTGGGAGGCAAAATGAAAAATACTGTTTGTTTGAAACTTGAGAACACTTTTACAAGTACGCTTATGCAACGAGTTAAGTCTGAGAAGATAATCACTAACGGAAAAGTTTCAATATTCACATAAGTAAGCAATCCGTGTATTTTCAGTCTTTTAATCAATTGGGTGCACTGAAAATAGTTATGTATGGCACAGAAAATACCGGACTGGATAAGAAAATTGTTTTGTAGTGTTCAGAAAATAGTGTTGTAATGTACTGAAAATAACCAACTGCCATAGAAAATAGTGTTGTACGGTACAGAAATCTACCTACTGGCACAAAAAACTGTGTTGTACGGTACAGAAAATAACCAACTGGCATATAAACAGTGTTGTACGGTACAGAAAATAACCAACTGGCATAGAAAACAGTGTTGTACAGTACTGAAAATAACCAACTGGCATAGAAAATAGTGTTGTACGGTACAGAAATCTACCTACTGGCACAAAAAACTGTGTTGTACGGTACAGAAAATAACCAACTGGCATATAAACAGTGTTGTACGGTGGAGAAAATAACACACAAGCAAAGAATAAAATGTTTTACGGTGCAGAAAACAACCAACTGGTATAGAAAACAGTGTTGTACGGTAGAGAAAATGATTAACTGGCACAAACAACAAAAACTAACGACAGCCACATTATGAGGCAGTTCTGAGTTGACTCAAAACTGTTCACGTTTCACTGTTATTATGAGTTTCATTATCACGGGTTTCGAAAGAGCGGAGGTTAAACTCTGCTCAAATTGTGGGGTAACGACAACCACTGAGGTAATTTTGAGAGTTTTCAACTTATCATTCACGTGGCACACGTGATATAAATTCGATTTTAGTTCTTAATTTAACCCATAAGGCAAAACTCTGGTCGATTTGAGGGGTAACGACAGCCACTAGCATCTCGAAGCTGATTGAACTTTCATGTTTCAGACCCATGCATTAGTACCGTTGGCGCTTTAGCCGTGGGAGGGGAGTGTGTTGACTAAAATTCACAAAAACATGAACCCATTGTTTTTGCTCTCCTTGATTTGATATTGAGATTGACCTGTTGAGGCTAATATTTTTTTCACAATCAGTGTTACGGTTTTTCCTCGAGCGATGCGTGTTTAATGTATTGGGAGGCGAAATAAAAAATCCTGTCTGTTTGAAACTTGAGAACATTTTTCCAAGCACGCTTTTACAACGAGTTAAGTCTGAGAAGATAATTACTAACGGAAAAGTCTCAATATTCACATAAGTAAGCAATCAGTGTATTTTCAGTCTTTTAATCAATTGGGCGCACTGAAAATAGTTATGTATGGCACAGAAAATACCGGACTGGCTAAGAAATTTGCTTTGTAGGGTACAGAAAATAACCAACTGGCATAGAAAGTAGTGTTGGACGGTACAGAAAACTACCAACTGGCATAGAAAATAGTGTTGTATTGTACAGAAATCTACCTACTTGCACAAAAAACTGCGTTGTACGGTGGAGAAAATAACACACAGGCAAAGAATAAAGTGTTTTACGGTGCAGAAAATAACCAAATGGCATAGAAAACAGTGTTGTACGGTAGAGAAAATGATTACCTGGCACAGGAAACAATAACTAACGACAGCCACATTATAAGGCAGTGAACACGCGGAGTGACAATGAGAACACGCGGAGTGACACTGCGAACACGCGGAGTGACGGACTCAACACGCGGAGTCATGAAGTAAACACTAGTGAACACGCGGAGTGACTCTGTGAACACGCGGAGTGACACTGAGGACACGCGGAGTGACTCTGTGAACACGCGGAGTGACACTGAGAACACGCGGAGTGACTCTGTGAACACGCAGAGTGACAATGAGAACACGCGGAGTGACACTGCGCACACGCGGAGTGACGGACTCAACACGCGGAGTAACGAACTGAACACTAGTGAACACGCGGAGTAACAAAGCGAACACGCGGAGTGACTCTGTGAACACGCGGAGTGACAATACGAACACGCGGAGTGACACTGCGAACACGCGGAGTGACACTGAGAACACGCGGAGTGACTCTGAGATCACGCGGAGTGACGGACTCAACACGCGGAGTAACAAAATAAACACTAGTGAACACGCGGAGTAACAAAGCGAACACGCGGAGTGACACTGAGAACACGCGGAGTGACTCTGTGAACACGCGGAGTGACAATGAGAACACGCGGAGTGACACTGCGAACACGCGGAGTGACGGACTCAACACGCGGAGTGACTCTGTGAACACGCGGAGTGACAATGAGAACACGCGGAGTGACACTGCGAACACGCGGAGTGACGGACTCAACACGCGGAGTCATGAACTAAACACTAGTGAACACGTGGAGTGACTCTGTGAACACGCGGAGTAACACTGAGGACACGCGGAGTGACTCTGTGACCACGCGGAGTGACACTGAGAACACGCGGAGTGACTCTGTGAACACGCGGAGTGACAATGAGAACACGCGGAGTGACACTGCGCACACGCGGAGTGACGGACTAAACACTAGTGAACACGCGGAGTGACTCTGTGAACACGCGGAGTGACACTGAGAACACGCGGAGAGACTCTGTGAACACGCGGAGTGACACTGCGAACACGCGGAGTGACGGACTCAACACGCGGAGACTACAAGAGCACTCCATGAGTAAAAATCGTCACTACAAGATCACTCCATGAGTTAAAATCGTCAGTACAAGAGCACTCCATGAGTTAAAATCGTCACTACAAGAGCACTCCATGAGTTAAAAACGTCACTACAAGAGCACTCCATGAGTTAAAATCGTCACTACAAGAGCACTCCATGAGTAAAAATCGTCACTACAAGAGCACTCCATGAGTTAAAAACGTCACTACAAGAGCACTCCATGAGTAAAAATCGTCACTACAAGAGCACTCCATGAGTAAAAATCGTCACTCCCAAGCACTCCATGAGTTAAAAACGTCACTCCACGAACACTACATGAGTTAAAAATGTCACTACAAGAGCACTCCATGAGTAAAAATCGTCACTACAAGAGCACTCCATGAGTTAAAATCGTCACTACAAGAGCACTCCATGAGTTAAAATCGTCACTACAAGAGCACTCCATGAGTTAAAAACGTCACTACAAGAGCACTCCATGAGTTAAAATCGTCACTACAAGAGCACTCCATGAGTTAAAATCGTCACTACAAGAGCACTCCATGAGTAAAAATCGTCACTACAAGAGCACTCCATGAGTTAAAAACGTCACTACAAGAGCACTCCATGAGTAAAAATCGTCACTACAAGAGCACTCCATGAGTTAAAATCGTCACTACAAGAGCACTCCATGAGTTAAAAACGTCACTACAAGAGCACTCCATGAGTTAAAAACGTCACTAAAAGAGCACTCCATGAGTAAAAATCGTCACTACAAGAGCACTCCATGAGTTAAAATCGTCACTACAAGAGCACTCCATGAGTAAAAATCGTCACTACAAGAGCACTCCATGAGTTAAAAACGTCACTCCACGAGCACTCCATGAGTTCCGTGAGTGACGGGAAACCATGGAGTGCTCTTGTAGTGACGATTTTAACTCATGGAGTGCACTTGTAGTGACGAAATTAACTCATGGAGTGCTCTCGTAGTGACATTTTTAATCATGGAGTGTTCTTGTAGTGACATTTTTAACTCGTGGAGTGCTCGTGGAGTGAAGTTTTTAACTCATGGAGTGCTCTTCAAGTGACGATTTTTACTTATGGAGTGCTCTTGTAATGACGATTTTAACTCATGGAGTGCTCTTGTAGTGACGACTTTTACTCATGGAGTGCTCT
>OZ038444.1:741083-788881 GCA_964036265.1 Daptonema setosum
ACTGACTGACTAACTGACTGACTGACTGACTGACTGATAACATGACTTAATTTTACCTGTTAGACTGACTGACTGACTGTCTTGCGGACTGATTGACTCGTGGCTGACTTAACTTTTTTTGACTGAATATTGCAGGCTGGGAACACCTGAACGAGAATCTTCATGTGCTTGTCAGTGGCTCGGATCGCAATCAGGATATGGCACGCAGTCGTGTGGAACGCACTGCAGTTGCTCACTCACTCACTCACTCACTCACTCACTCACTCACTCACTCACTCACTCACTCACTCACTCACTCACTCACTCACTCACTCACTCACTCACTCACTCACTCACTCACTCACTCACTCATTCACTTACAGATGCTCAAGGTGACTTCCCATCTGGTGACCAGGTCAGCACACCCACGCCCAGTCCGTTCACAAACGAAAAAAGCGTCACCGGCCTTCTCTACTGATATAATACTGGGAATTGACCGGATTTTCTGATATCTATCTCAATTTTGGTAAAATTTTAAGTTTATTTAAATACAAAATCCGACTTCACCCCGGTAACTGTATGGGGATAACAGTTGAACTGTTGTCCCCACGATTTCTACATTAACTCTTTGGAAGAGGTTTGATTCTGAAAATATAAAAAGAAAATTTAAAAAGAAAGCCTGTTTTTGCCATTTTTTTCAACCAATTATAAATATTCACTATTAAACCTCATCTAAATCAACACAAACTGATTATTCTGGTCTTTTTTATGTGTACACAATTCTTCTCTATGTTGGCGAATGTCCTCTTTCAAATAGCAATTGTGAATTTGTAAGTTGAAACTTAAGCATACAATGATCCTAACCAAATGACTGACAGACTGACTCGAAAGAACTTTCGAATATTTTACTCACCTTCGTGTTTTGTGATTCTCAGAACGGATTAAGTTCTGGATGAATCTATCTAACAACTTGAACTGGAACACCGTGTAATTGCACGGTCTTTTAAATTGGTTTTACATTGGTCACATCGTCAACGTTTGTCTTTTAGAAACCTCCTTCCACTAGATTATTCAAAAATACATATTAATGTAACTGTCAACACTCGTTTTAAGATTTGAAAAATCAAAAAATTTATGTTGAAAACTGCTATGAACTTTCGGTTAATTTATGCTGAAAAAGTTTGAAGGATTCAATGCTCCGACATTTCACCTGGCAGTTCGACCTACTCAACCCAACAGCTCAACAGACTATAACAGACAGAATCATCAAGTTCAGATAAACTTTAGTGTGACAAAAATTGCAGAAGTTAACGGAACAGACGGTAATAAGAATCTCCATAGTGAATAGCACTGGCGGACGAGTCAACCCTCCAACGGGAGGGGACTATCCTCAAAGAGAGGGAATCAGCAGTTTTCAAGTCATTTCACCTACACCTTAAGGATCGAAGGAAGGGAATTCCCTTTTCTATTCCGCTAGTGGTCTATCTCTATAGTGACATAAAATAACGAGTATCGAATTGGCTGCGCTCACTGAAATTGATCTACGGCACTACGGCAGTATTTCAACCAGCATTCGCTCACGTCTCATTAGAAATGCCGCCAGTGTTTCAAACGGTACGCTTTGTTGACGTGGTTTGGCTCGTCGGTTCGAGACTCGTTGAAAGCCTGACTAAGACTTCTAAGTATGTTGGTGTTGCTAAGGAGTGTAGTGTCCAGGAGTGCAAGTACGGGGCGTGGTATGTATACTGTGTGTCATGCTTCACGGCTGAGAATATGCCTACTGTTTCGTATATCTGTATGTATGTACTAAAATGAAAGAAAAATTGTAAAAGTGTAACCCTGAAGAAAGGTTATCCTAAACTGAGTAACCTTAAAACGCTAACTTAACCTAATGGCGTTTCAGTCATGTGGCACAGACGCCTTCCTACCCTAAGCTATCGTATGAACTCTTCAGTGTACCGATATGTAGCTACAGGACTACAGATTAATGGCTTGAAAACCTAACTACTAAACTAAAATACTGACCGTATTTTCGGTCTCTGTCTTTTTATGGCACGCGCGGTGTTTGCATTACCCTGCGGTGTTTGCATTACCCTGCGGTGTTTGCATTACCCTGCGGTGTTTGCATTACCCTGCGGTGTTTGCATTACCCTGCGGTGTTTGCATTACCCTGCGGTGTTTGCATTACCCTGCGGTGTTTGCATTACCCTGCGGTGTTTGCATTACCCTGCGGTGTTTGCATTACCCTGCGGTGTTTGCATTACCCTGCGGTGTTTGCATTACCCTGCGGTGTTTGCATTACCCTGCGGTGTTTGCATTATCCTGCGGTGTTTGCATTACCCTGCGGTGTTTGCATTACCCTGCGGTGTTTGCATTACCCTGCGGTGTTTGCATTACCCTGCGTGTGTTCGCCTTGGTTGCCCTCGTTGTCGATATTGTGATCCTGTGTTATTTCGGTATCTCAAGTCATATGGGTTTTAATAAACCCAAGTACTGTAGCAGCTTTTCCTCGAGCGATGCGTGGTTAATAATGTATTGGGAGGGAAAAAAATCCAGTCAGTTTGAACCTTGAGAACTTTTTTCCAAGCACGCTTATAAAATAGAATGAGTTCAGTTGATCCTCCCAGTTAAAGTCTGAGAAGTTAATCGCTAACGGAAAAATCTCAATATTTACAGAAAAAACAATCCGTGTATTTCCAGTATTATAATCAAGTGGGCGCATTGAAAATAGTGTTGTACGGGACAGATAATACTTAACTGGCATAGAAAATAGTTTTGTACGGTTCAGAAAACAACAACTAACGACAGCCACATTATACGGCAGTTCTGAGTTCACTCAAAACTGTTCACGTTTCACTGTTAGTATGAGTTTCATTCTCACGGGTTTGGAAAGAGCGGTGGTAAAACTCTGCTCAAATTGTGGGGTAACGACAACCACTGAAGTAATTTTGACAGTTTTCAACTTATCATTCACGTGGCACGCGTGATATAAATTTGAGTTTAGTTTTTAATTTAACTCTTAAGACAAAACTCTGGTCGATTTGAGGGGTAACGACAGCCACTAACATCTCAAAGCTGATTGAACTTTCATGTTTCAGACCCATGCGTATTGTGTAAAAGTAGTATTCCCATTAGTACCGTTGGCGCATTAGCCGTGGGAGGGGAGCGTGTTGACTAAAATTCACAGAAAACATGAACTCATTATTTTTGCTCTCCTTGATTTGATATTGAGTTTGACATGTTGAGGTTAAATTTTTTTACATTTACAGTGTTAACTGCTTTTCCTCGAGCGATGCGTGTTTAATGTATTGGGATGCGAAAAAAAATACTGTCTGTTTGAAACTTGAGAAAACTTTTCCAAGCACGCTTATACAACGAGTTAAGTCTGAGAAGATAATCACTAACGGAAAAGTCTCAATATTCACATAAGTAACCAATCAGTGTATTTTCAGTCTTTAAATCAATTGGGAGCACTGAAATCAGTGATGTACGGCACAGAAAATAACGGACTGGTTAAGAAAATTGTTTTGTACGGTACAGAAAATAACCAACATGCACAGAAAACGGCGTTGTACGGTACATAAAATAACCTACTGGCATAAAAAATAGTGTTGTACGGTACAGAAAATAACCAACTTGCAAATAAAATAGTGATGTATGGGTCAGAAAATATCGGACTGACCAAAAAACAAGTGTTGTACGGTAAGCAAATAACCAACTGGCATATAAAATAGTGTTGTACGGTACAGAAAATAACAAACTGGCATAGAAACAGTGTTGTACGGTAGAGAAATTAACCAACTGACTTATAAAATAGTGTTGTACGGTACATAAAATAACCAACTGGCAGATAAAACATTGTTGTACGTCAGAGAAATTAACCAACTGACATAGAAAATACATTTGTACGGTGGAGAAAATAACACACAGGCAAAGGATAAAGTGTTTTACGGTGCAGAAAACAACCAACTGGGATAGAAAACAGTGTTGTACGGTAGAGAAAATGATTACCTGGCAGAGAAAACAATAACTAACAACAGCCACATTATGAGGCAGTTCTGAGTTGACTCAAAACTGTTCACGTTTCACTGTTATTATGAGTTTCATTATCACGGGTGTCGAAAGAGCGGAGGCTAAACTCTGCTCAAATTGTGGGGTAACGACAACCACTGAGATAATTTTGAGAGTTTTCAACTTATCATTCACGTGGCACACGTGATATAAATTTGATTTTAGTTCTTAACCCTTAAGGCAAAACTCTGGTCGATTTGAGGGGTAACGACAGCCACTAACAAATAGAAGCGGATTGAACTTTCATGTTTCAGACCCATGCGTATTGTATAAAAGTAGTATTCCCATTAGTACCGTTGGCGCTTTAGCCGTGTGTGTTGTTGACTTAAATTCACAAAAACATGAACCCATTGTTTTTGCTCTCCTTGATTTGATATTGAGATTGACCTGTTGAGGCTAATATTTTTTTCACAATCAGTGTTACGGTTTTTCCTCGAGCGATGCGTGTTTAATGTATTGGGAGGCGAAATAAAAAATCCTGTCTGTTTGAAACTTGAGAACACTTTTCCAAACACGCTCATACAACGAGTTAAGTCTGAGAAGATAATCACTAATGGAAAAGTCTCAATATTCACATAAGTACGCAATCAGTGTATTTTCAGTCTTTTAATCAATTGGGAGCACTGAAATCAGTGATGTCGGGCACAGAAAATAACGGACTGGCTAAGAAAATTGTTTTGTACGGTACAGAAAACAACAGACTTGCATAGAAAATAGTGTTGTACGGTACTGAAAATAACCATCTGGCATATAAAACAGTGTTGTATGGGTCAGAAAATAACGGACTGGCTAAAAAATAAGTATTGTACGGTACAGCAAATAACGAACTAACATAGAAAATAAAGTTGTATGGTACTGAAAAAAGCCAACATGCACAGAAAACGGTGTTGTACGTTACAGAAAAAAACCTGAAAAAACTGCAATATGACAAAACCATATCAAAGAGGGAGGGGGTACTCTGAGGAGGGGTATCTCATTTGTTGTTGAATTATGGACGTCCAAAATCCAAATTTTTTGGTATTTTGGACTTCTTATATTTGATGGGCGTCCCGTTTTTTATTTTGGTCATGTTATGGAATTTGTCCAGTTAGGTATTTTGGCTTTTAGGGATTTTGGTAAGGACCCCTGGCATACATAGAAAACAAAGTTGTACGGTACAGAAAAAAACGGTCTGGTTAAAAATTAGTTTTATACGGTACAGAAAATAACCAACTGGCATAGAAAATAGTGTTGTATGGGTCAGAAAATAATCAACTGGCATAGAAAATAGTGTTGTACGGTACAAAAAATAACCGACTGGCATAGAAAACAGTGTTGTATGGTACTGAAAATAACCAACTGGCATAGAAAATAGTGTTGTACGATACAGAAATCTACCTACTGGCACAAAAAACTGTGTTGTACGGTACAGAAAATAACCAACTGGCATAGAAAACAGTGTTGTACGGTAGAGAAAATGATTACCTGGCACAGAAAACAAAAACTAACGACAGCCACATTATGAGGCAGTTCTGAGTTGACTTAAAACTGTTCACGTTTCACTGTTAGTATGAGTTTCATTATCACGGGTTTCGAAAGAGCGGAGGCTAAACTCTGCTCAAATTGTGGGGTAACGACAACCACTGAGGTAATTTTGAGAGTTTTCAACTTATCGTTCACGTGGCACACGTGATATAAATTTGATTTTAGTTCTAATTTTAACCCATAAGGCAAAGCTCTGCTCGACTTGAGGGGTAACGACAGCCACTAACATATAGAAGCTGATTGAACTTTCATGTTTCAGACCCATGAGTATTGTATAAAACTAGTATTCCCATTATTACCCTTGGTGTGGGAGGGGAGCGTGTTGACTAAAATTCACAAAAAACATGAACTCATTGTATTTGCTCTCCTTGATTTGACAATGAGATTGACCTGTTGAGGTTAATATTTTTTACATTTACAGTGTTAACGGTTTTTCCTCGAGCGATGCGTGTTTAATGTATTGGGAGGCGAAATAAAGAATACTGTTTGTTTGAAACTTGAGAACACTTTTACAAGTACGCTTATGCAACGAGTTAAGTCTGAGAAGATAATCACTAACGGAAAAGTCTCAATATTCACATAAGTAAGCAATCCGTGTATTTTTAGTCTGTTAATCAATTTGGCGCACTGAAAATAGTGATGTACGGCACAGAAAAAAACGGAATGGCTTTGGAATTTGTTTTGTACGGTACAGAAAACAACAGACTTGCATAGAAAATAGTGTTGTACGGTACTGAAAATAACCATCTGGCATATAAAACAGTGTTGTACGGTACAGAATATAACCAACTGACATATAAAACAGTGTTGTACGTGAGAGAAATTAACCAACTGACATAGAAAATAGTTTTGTACGGTGGATAAAATAACACACAGGCAGAAAATAAAGTGTTTTACGGTGCAGAAAATAACCAACTGGTATAGAAAACAGTGTTGTACGGTAGAGAAAATGATTACCTGGCACAGAAAACAATAACCAACGACAGCCACCTTATGAGGCAGTTCTGAGTTGACTCCAAACTGTTCACGTTTCACTGTTAGTATGACTTTCATTATCATGGGTTTCGAAAGAGCGGAGGTCAAACTCTGCTCAAATTGTGGGGTAACGACAACCACTGAGGTAATTTGAGAGTTTTCAACTTATCATTCACGTGGCACACGTGATATAAATTTGATTTTAGTTCTAATTCAACCCAGGGATTTGATTTTAGTTCTTAATTTAAAGCAAAACTCTGGTAGATTTGGGGGGTAACGAGAGCCACTAACATCTCGAAGCTGAATGAACTTTCATGTTTCAAACCCATGCGTATTATATAAAAGTAGTATTCCCATTAGTACCGTTGGCGCATTAGCCGTGGGAGGGGAGTGTGTTGACTAAAATTCACAAAAACATGAACCCATTGTTTTTGCTCTCCTTGATTTGATATTGAGATTGTCCCGTTGAGGCTAATATTTTTTTCACAATCAGTGTTACGGTTCTTCCTCGAGCGATGCGTGTTTCATGTATTGGGAGGCGAAATAAAAAATCCTGTCTGTTTGAAACTTGAGAACACTTTTCCAAGCACGCTTATACAACGAGTTAAGTCTAAGAAGATAATCACTAATGGAAAAGTCTCAAAATTCACATAAGTACGCAATCAGTGTATTTTCAGTCTTTTAATCAATTGGGAGCACTGAAATCAGTGATGTCGGGCACAGAAAATAACGGACTGGTTAAGAAAATTGTTTTGTACGGTACAGAAAAACACCTACTGGCACAGAAAATAGTGTTGTACGGTACATAAAATAACCAATTGGCATAGAAAATAGTGTTGTACGGTACATACAATAACCTACTGGCATAGAAAATAGTGATGTACGGCACATAAAATAACGGACTGGCTAAGAAAATAGTTGTATACGGTACAGAAAATAACCAACTGGCATATAAAATAGTGTTGTACGGTACAGAAAATAACCAACTGTCATAGAAAAAGTGTTGCACGGTACAGAAAATAACCTACTGGCATAGAAAGTGTTGTTCGGTACAGAGAACAACCAACTGACATAGAAAATAGTGTTGCATGGTACAGAAAATAACTAAATGGCATAGAAAACATTGTTGTACGGTAGAGAAATTAACCAACTGATATATAAAATAGTGTTGTACGGTACAGAACAAAATCAACTGGCTTAGAAAACAGTGTTGTACGGTACAGAATATAACCAACTGGCATAGAAAATAGTGTTGTACGGTACAGAAAATAACCAACTGTCATAGAAAAAGTGTTGTACGGTACAGAAAATAACCAAATGGCATATAGAACAGTGTTGTACGGTACAGAAAACAACCAACTGACATAGAAAATAGTGTTGTACGGTACAGAAAATAACTAAATGGCATAGAAAACATTGTTGTACGGTAGAGAAATTAACCAACTGATATATAAAATAGTGTTGTACGGAACAGAACATAACCAACTGGCATAGAAAACAGTGTTGTACGGTACAGAAAATAACCAACTGATATACAAAATAGTGTTGTACGGTACATAAAACAACAACTAACGACAGCCACATTATGAAGCAGTTCTGAGTTGACTCATAACTGTTCACGTTTCACTGATAGTATGAGTTTCATTCTCATGGGCTGGGAAAGAGCGGAGGCTAAACTCTGCTTAAATTGTGGGGTAACGACAACCACTGAGGTAATTTTGAGTTTTCAATTTATTATTCACGTGGCACACGTGATATAAATTTGATTTTAGTTCTTAATTTAACCCATAAGGCAAAACTCTGGTCGATTTGAGGGGTAACGACAGCCACTAACGTATAGAAGCTGATTGAACTTTCATGTTTCAGACCCATGCGTATTGTATAAAAGTAGTATTCCCATTAGTACCGTTGGCGCATAAGCCGTGGGAGGGGAGCGTGTTGACTAAAATTCATAAAAAAACATGAACTCATTGTTTTTGCTCTCCTTGATTTGATATTGAGATTGACCTGTTGAGGCTAATATTTTTTTCACAATCAGTGTTACGGTTTTTCCTCGAGCGATGCGTGTTTAATGTATTGGGAGGCGAAATAAAAAATCCTGTCTGTTTGAAACTTGAGAACACTTTTCCAAACACGCTCATACAACGAGTTAAGTCTGAGAAGATAATCACTAATGGAAAAGTCTCAATATTCACATAAGTACGCAATCAGTGTATTTTCAGTCTTTTAATCAATTGGGAGCACTGAAATCAGTGATGTCGGGCACAGAAAATAACGGACTGGCTAAGAAAATTGTTTTGTACGGTACAGAAAACAACAGACTTGCATAGAAAATAGTGTTGTACGGTACTGAAAATAACCATCTGGCATATAAAACAGTGTTGTATGGGTCAGAAAATAACGGACTGGCTAAAAAATAAGTATTGTACGGTACAGCAAATAACGAACTAACATAGAAAATAAAGTTGTATGGTACTGAAAAAAGCCAACATGCACAGAAAACGGTGTTGTACGTTACAGAAAAAAACCTGAAAAAACTGCAATATGACAAAACCATATCAAAGAGGGAGGGGGTACTCTGAGGAGGGGTATCTCATTTGTTGTTGAATTATGGACGTCCAAAATCCAAATTTTTTGGTATTTTGGACTTCTTATATTTGATGGGCGTCCCGTTTTTTATTTTGGTCATGTTATGGAATTTGTCCAGTTAGGTATTTTGGCTTTTAGGGATTTTGGTAAGGACCCCTGGCATACATAGAAAACAAAGTTGTACGGTACAGAAAAAAACGGTCTGGTTAAAAATTAGTTTTATACGGTACAGAAAATAACCAACTGGCATAGAAAATAGTGTTGTATGGGTCAGAAAATAATCAACTGGCATAGAAAATAGTGTTGTACGGTACAAAAAATAACCGACTGGCATAGAAAACAGTGTTGTATGGTACTGAAAATAACCAACTGGCATAGAAAATAGTGTTGTACGATACAGAAATCTACCTACTGGCACAAAAAACTGTGTTGTACGGTACAGAAAATAACCAACTGGCATAGAAAACAGTGTTGTACGGTAGAGAAAATGATTACCTGGCACAGAAAACAAAAACTAACGACAGCCACATTATGAGGCAGTTCTGAGTTGACTTAAAACTGTTCACGTTTCACTGTTAGTATGAGTTTCATTATCACGGGTTTCGAAAGAGCGGAGGCTAAACTCTGCTCAAATTGTGGGGTAACGACAACCACTGAGGTAATTTTGAGAGTTTTCAACTTATCGTTCACGTGGCACACGTGATATAAATTTGATTTTAGTTCTAATTTTAACCCATAAGGCAAAGCTCTGCTCGACTTGAGGGGTAACGACAGCCACTAACATATAGAAGCTGATTGAACTTTCATGTTTCAGACCCATGAGTATTGTATAAAACTAGTATTCCCATTATTACCCTTGGTGTGGGAGGGGAGCGTGTTGACTAAAATTCACAAAAAACATGAACTCATTGTATTTGCTCTCCTTGATTTGACAATGAGATTGACCTGTTGAGGTTAATATTTTTTACATTTACAGTGTTAACGGTTTTTCCTCGAGCGATGCGTGTTTAATGTATTGGGAGGCGAAATAAAGAATACTGTTTGTTTGAAACTTGAGAACACTTTTACAAGTACGCTTATGCAACGAGTTAAGTCTGAGAAGATAATCACTAACGGAAAAGTCTCAATATTCACATAAGTAAGCAATCCGTGTATTTTTAGTCTGTTAATCAATTTGGCGCACTGAAAATAGTGATGTACGGCACAGAAAAAAACGGAATGGCTTTGGAATTTGTTTTGTACGGTACAGAAAACAACAGACTTGCATAGAAAATAGTGTTGTACGGTACTGAAAATAACCATCTGGCATATAAAACAGTGTTGTACGGTACAGAATATAACCAACTGACATATAAAACAGTGTTGTACGTGAGAGAAATTAACCAACTGACATAGAAAATAGTTTTGTACGGTGGATAAAATAACACACAGGCAGAAAATAAAGTGTTTTACGGTGCAGAAAATAACCAACTGGTATAGAAAACAGTGTTGTACGGTAGAGAAAATGATTACCTGGCACAGAAAACAATAACCAACGACAGCCACCTTATGAGGCAGTTCTGAGTTGACTCCAAACTGTTCACGTTTCACTGTTAGTATGAGTTTCATTATCATGGGTTTCGAAAGAGCGGAGGTCAAACTCTGCTCAAATTGTGGGGTAACGACAACCACTGAGGTAATTTGAGAGTTTTCAACTTATCATTCACGTGGCACACGTGATATAAATTTGATTTTAGTTCTAATTCAACCCAGGGATTTGATTTTAGTTCTTAATTTAAAGCAAAACTCTGGTAGATTTGGGGGGTAACGACAGCCACTAACATCTCGAAGCTGAATGAACTTTCATGTTTCAAACCCATGCGTATTATATAAAAGTAGTATTCCCATTAGTACCGTTGGCGCATTAGCCGTGGGAGGGGAGTGTGTTGACTAAAATTCACAAAAACATGAACCCATTGTTTTTGCTCTCCTTGATTTGATATTGAGATTGTCCCGTTGAGGCTAATATTTTTTTCACAATCAGTGTTACGGTTCTTCCTCGAGCGATGCGTGTTTCATGTATTGGGAGGCGAAATAAAAAATCCTGTCTGTTTGAAACTTGAGAACACTTTTCCAAGCACGCTTATACAACGAGTTAAGTCTAAGAAGATAATCACTAATGGAAAAGTCTCAAAATTCACATAAGTACGCAATCAGTGTATTTTCAGTCTTTTAATCAATTGGGAGCACTGAAATCAGTGATGTCGGGCACAGAAAATAACGGACTGGTTAAGAAAATTGTTTTGTACGGTACAGAAAAACACCTACTGGCACAGAAAATAGTGTTGTACGGTACATAAAATAACCAATTGGCATAGAAAATAGTGTTGTACGGTACATACAATAACCTACTGGCATAGAAAATAGTGATGTACGGCACATAAAATAACGGACTGGCTAAGAAAATAGTTGTATACGGTACAGAAAATAACCAACTGGCATATAAAATAGTGTTGTACGGTACAGAAAATAACCAACTGTCATAGAAAAAGTGTTGCACGGTACAGAAAATAACCTACTGGCATAGAAAGTGTTGTTCGGTACAGAGAACAACCAACTGACATAGAAAATAGTGTTGCATGGTACAGAAAATAACTAAATGGCATAGAAAACATTGTTGTACGGTAGAGAAATTAACCAACTGATATATAAAATAGTGTTGTACGGTACAGAACAAAATCAACTGGCTTAGAAAACAGTGTTGTACGGTACAGAAAATAACCAAATGGCATAGAAAATAGTGTTGTACGGTACAGAAAATAACCAACTGTCATAGAAAAAGTGTTGTACGGTACAGAAAATAACTAAATGGCATAGAAAACATTGTTGTACGGTAGAGAAATTAACCAACTGATATATAAAATAGTGTTGTACGGAACAGAACATAACCAACTGGCATAGAAAACAGTGTTGTACGGTACAGAAAATAACCAACTGATATACAAAATAGTGTTGTACGGTACATAAAACAACAACTAACGACAGCCACATTATGAAGCAGTTCTGAGTTGACTCATAACTGTTCACGTTTCACTGATAGTATGAGTTTCATTCTCATGGGCTGGGAAAGAGCGGAGGCTAAACTCTGCTTAAATTGTGGGGTAACGACAACCACTGAGGTAATTTTGAGTTTTCAATTTATTATTCACGTGGCACACGTGATATAAATTTGATTTTAGTTCTTAATTTAACCCATAAGGCAAAACTCTGGTCGATTTGAGGGGTAACGACAGCCACTAACGTATAGAAGCTGATTGAACTTTCATGTATCAGACCCATGCGTATTGTATAAAAGTAGTATTCCCATTAGTACCGTTGGCGCATAAGCCGTGGGAGGGGAGCGTGTTGACTAAAATTCATAAAAAAACATGAACTCATTGTTTTTGCTCTCCTTGATTTGATATTGAGGTTGACCTGTTGAGGTTAAAAAATTTTTCATTTACAGTGTTAACGGTTTTTCCTAGAGCGATCAGTGTTTAATGTATTGGGATGCGAAAAAAAATACTGTCTGTTTGAAACTTGAGAACACTTTTCCAAGCACGCTTATACAACGAGTTAAGTCTGAGAAGATGATATTCACATAAGTAAGCAATCAGTGTCTTTTAATCAATTGGGAGCACTGAAATCAGTGATATACGGCACAGAAAATAACGGACTGGCTAAGAAAATTGTTTTGTACGGTACAGAAAATAACCAACATGCAAAAGAACGGCGTTGTACGGTACATAAAATAACCTACTGGCATAATAAATAGTGTTGTACGGTACAGAAAATAACCAACTGGCATATAAAATAGTGTTGTCTGGGTCAGAAAATTACGGACTGGCAAAAAAAACAAGTGTTGTACGGTAAGCAAATAACCAACTGGCATAGAAAATAGTGTTGTACTGTACTGAAAATAACCAACTGGCATAGAAAATAGTGTTGTACGGTACAGAAATCTACCTACTGGCACAACAAAACTGTGTTGTACGGTACAGAACATAACTAAATGGCATAGAAAACAGTGTTGTACGGTAGAGAAATTAAACAACTGACATATAAAATAGTGTTGTACGGTACAGAAAATAACCAAATGGCATAGAAAACAGTGTTGTACGGTACAGAAAATAACCAAATGGCATAGAAAACAATATTGTACGGTAGAGAAATTAAACAACTGACATATAAAATAGTGTTGTACGGTACAGAAAATAACCAACTGGCATAGAAAACAGGGTTGTACGGTACAGAAAACAACCAAATGACATAGAAAATAGTGTTGTACGGTACAGGAAATAACAAACTGGCATAGAAACATTGTTGTACGGTACAGAAAATAACCAAATGGCATAGAAAACAGTGTTGTACGGTAGAGAAAATGATTACCTGGCACAGAAAACAAAAACTAACGACAGCCACATTATGAGGCAGTTCTGAGTTGACTTAAATCTGTTCACGTTTCACTGTTAGTATGAGTTTCATTATCACGGGTTTCGAAAGAGCGGAGGCTAAACGCTGCTCAAAATGTGGGGTAACGACAACCACTGAGGTTTTGAGGGTTTTAACTTATCATTCACGTGGCACACGTGATATAAATTTGATTTTAGTTCTTAACTCATAAGGCAAAACTCTGGTCGATTTGAGGGGTAACGACAGCCACTAACGTATAGAAGCTGATTGAACTTTCATGTTTCAGACCCATGCGTATTGTATAAAACTAGTATTCCCATTGGTACCGTTGGCGCATAGCGGTGGGAGGGGAGCGTGTTGACTAAAATTCGCAAAAAACATGAACTCATTGTTTTTGCTCTCCTTGATTTGATATTGAGGTTGACCTTGTTGAGGTTAATTTTTTTTACACTTACGTGTTAACGGTTTTTCCTCGAGCGATGCGTGTTTAATGTATTGGGAGGCAAAATGAAAAATACTGTTTGTTTGAAACTTGAGAACACTTTCACAAGTACGCTTATACAACGAGTTAAGTCTGAGAAGATAATCACTAACGGAAAAGTCTCAATATTCACATAAGTAAGCAATCCGTGTATTTTTAGTCTTTTAATCCATTGGGCGCCCTGAAAATAGTGTTGTACGGCACAGAACATAACCAACATGCACAGAAAACAGTGTTGTACGGTACAGAGAATAACCAAATGGCATAGAAAATAGTGTGGTATGGGTCAGCAAATAACGGACTGGCTAAACATTTGTGTTGTACGGGACTGAAAAAAGTCAACATGCACAGAAATTGGTGTTGAACGTTACAGGAAATAACCTGAATAAAACTGCAATATGACGAAAAGGGAAGAGGTACGCTGAGGAGGGGTATCTCATTTGTTGTTGGAATATGAACGTCCAAAATCCAATTTTTTAGGTATTTTAGACTTTTTATAGATTATGGGCGTCCCGTTCTGGATTTTGGGCATGTTATGGATTTTGTCCAGTTAGGTATTTCGGCTTTTAGGGATTTTGGTAAGGATCCCTGGCATACATAGAAAACAGTGTTGTACGGTACAGAAAATAACGGTCTGGCTAAGAAAATAGTTGTCTTTTTCTCTAGTGCAGAAAATAACCAAATGGCATAGAAACAGTGTTGTACGGTAGAGAAAATGATTACCTGGCACAGGAAACAATAACTAACGACAGCCACATTATAAGGCAGTTCTGAGTTGACTAAAAACTGTTAACGTTTCACTGTTAGTATGAGTTTCATTATCACGGGTTTCGAAAGAGCGGAGGCTAAGCTCTGCTCAAATTGTGGGGTAACGACAACCACTGAGGTAATTTCGAGAGTTTTCAACTTATCATTCACGTGGCACACGTGATATAAAATTGATTTTAGTTCTTAATTTAACCCATAAGGCAAAACTCCGGTCGATTTGAGGGGTAACGACAGCCACTAGCATATAGAAGCTGATTGAACTTTCATGTTTCAGACCCATGCGTATTGTATAAAACTAGTATTCCCATTAGTACCGTTGGCGCATTAGCCATGGGAGGGGAGCGTGTTGACTAAAAGTTGACCTGTTGAGGTTAAAAAATTTTTTTCATTAACAGTGTTAACGGTTTTCTTTCGACCGAAGCGTGTTTAATGGATTGGGATGCGAATTAAAAAAGTACTGTCTGTTTGAAACTTGAGAACACTTTTCCAAGCACACTTGTACAGGGTGTCCCAGTGAGGTGTAATGATTGAAATTTTGGAATAAATTTTACAGTGTTCTAGATAACGACCTAACATTTCACAGGTTAATAAAACAGTTTTCCGCTATTACGCTGAATTTAAAAAAATTTGATTTGGTTCAATATTGCGTGTTTTACGGCCGATCCAGCAACATGCCTTAAAATTACACTTTATAGCCAAGTATGTCGCATGAAACATTGAATAACTTCCCGATAGTTCAACTATATGGCTTGAAACATGCAACACTGATAGCTAATACCATGAATCTTAAGTACTGGGAACAGTTTTCGATTTGATCAATTATTCCACCTTCTATTGGATATTGAAAACAGAATCGCATTTTCTAGCAAATGTTGGCAAAAAATTGCGGATAAAAAAATTCGAAAAAGCAATTAATTGAATGAAAAATGTACTTTGACTTTTGAAATAAACCTCTTCCTGCTATTTAACACAAATTTTAACAAAAATTCGTTCTTTTGTATCACTTTTTATTTTCGCTGAAAATCTCCAAAATGCGGTCGTGTTAAGAACATAAACAGGCATGTTGCTGGATCGACCGTAAAACACGCAATACTGAACCAAATCAAACTTTTTAAAATTCAGCGTAATAGCGGAAAACTGTTTCATTAACCTGTGAAATTTTAGGTCGTTATCTAGAACACTGTGGAAGTTATTCAAAAAATTCAATCATTACACTTCGCTGGGACACCCTGTATAACTAGTTAAGTCTGAGAAGATGATATTCACATAAGTAAGCAATCAGTGTATTTTCAGTCTTTTAATCAATTGGGAGCACTGAAATCAGTGATATACGGCACAGAAAATAACGGACTGGCGAAGAAAATTGTTTTGTACGGTACAGAAAATAACCAACATGCAAAAAAACGGCGTTGTACGGTACATAAAATAACCTACTGGCATAATAAATAGTGTTGTACGGTACAGAAAATAACCAACTGGCATATAAAATAGTGTTGTATGGGTCAGAAAATTATGGACTGGCCAAAAAAACAAGCGTTGTACGGTAAGCAAATAACCAACTGGCATAGAAAATAGTGTTGTACTTTACTGAAAATAACCAACTGGCATAGAAAATAGTGTTGTACGGTACAGAAATCTACCTACTGGCACAAAAAAACTGTGTTGTACGGTACAGAACATAACCAAATGGCAAAGAAAACAGTTTTGTACGGTAGAGAAATTAAACAACTGACATATAAAATAGTGTTGTACGGTACAGAAATCTACCTACTGGCACAAAAAAACTGTGTTGTACGGTACAGAAAATAACCAACTGGCATAGAAAACAGTGTTGTACGGTACAGAAAATAACCAAATGGCATAGAAAACAATGTTGTAAGGTAGAGAAATTAAACAACTGACATATAAAATAGTGTTGTACGGTACAGAAAATAACCAACTGGCATAGAAAACAGGGTTGTACGGTACAGAAAACAACCAAATGACATAGAAAATAGTGTTGTACGGTACATAAATTAACAAACTGGTATAGAAACAGTGTTGTACGGTACAGAAAATAACCAACTGGCATATAAAACATTGCTGTACGGTAGAGAAATTAACCAACTGACATATAAAATAGTGTTGTACGCTACAGAAAATAACCAAATGGCATAGAAAACAGTGTTGTACGGTACAGAATATAACCAACTGACATAGAAAGTAGTGTTGCACGGTACAGAAAATGACCAACTGGCATAGAAAATAGTGTTGTACTGTACAGAAATCTACCTACTTGCACAAAAAACTGCGTTGTACGGTGGAGAAAATAACACACAGGCAAAGAATAAAGTGTTTTACGGTGCAGAAAATAACCAAATGGCATCGAAACAGTGTTGTACGGTAGAGAAAATGATTACCTGGCACAGGAAACAATAATTAACGACAGCCACATTATGAGGCTGTTCTGAGTTGACTCAAAACTGTTCACGTTTCACTATTAGTACGAGTTTCATTATCACGGGTCGCGAAAGAGCGGAGGCTGAACTCTGCTCAAATTGTGGGGTAACGACAACCACTGAGGTAATTTCGAGAGTTTTTAACTTATCATTCACGTGGCACAAGTGATATAATTTTGATTTTAGTTCTTAATTTAACCCATAAGGCAAAACTCTGGTCGATTTGAGGGGTAACGACAGCCACTAACATATAGAAGCTGATTGAACTTTCATGTTTCAGACCCATGCGTATTGTATAAAACTAGTATTCCCATCAGTACCGTTGGCGCATTAGCCATGGGAGGGGAGCGTGTTGACTAAAATTCACAGAAAACATGAACTCATTATTTTTGCTCTCCTTGATTTGATATTGAGGTTGACCTGTTGAGGTTGAAATTTTTTTCATTTACAGTGTCAACGGTTTTTATTCGACCGATGCGTGTTTAATGTATTGGGATGCGAAATAAAAAATACTGTCTGTTTGAAACTTGAGAAAACTTTTCCAAGCACGCTTATACAACGAGTTAAGTCTGAGAAGATAATCACTAACGGAAAAGTCTCAATATTCACATAAGTAAGCAATCAGTGTATTTTCAGTCTTTTAATCAATTGGGAGCACTGAAATCAGTGATGTACAGCACAGAAAATAACGGACTGGCTAAGAAAATTGTTTTGTACGGTACAGAAAATAACCAACATGCACAGAAAACGGCGTTGTACGGTACAGAAAATAACCAACTGGCAAATAAAATAGTGATGTATGGGTCAGAAAATATCGGACTGACCAAACAACAAGTGTTGTACGGTACAGAATATAACCAACTGACATAGAAAATAAAGCTGCACGGTACAGAAAATAACTAACTGGCATATAAAACAGTGTTGTACGTGAGAGAAATTAACCAACTGACATAGAAAATAAATTTGTACGGTGGAGAAAATAACACACAGGCAAAGGATAAAGTGTTTTACGGTGCAGAAAACAACCAACTGGGATAGAAAACAGTGTTGTACGGTAGAGAAAATGATTACCTGGCACAGAAAACAATAACTAACGACAGCCACATTATGAGGCAGTTCTGAGTTGACTCAAAACTGTTCACGTTTCACTGTTATTATGAGTTTCATTATCACGGGTTTCGAAAGAGCGGAGGCTAAACTCTGCTCAAATTGTGGGGTAACGACAACCACTGAAGTAATTTTGACAGTTTTCAACTTATCATTCACGTGGCACACGTGATATAAATTCGATTTTAGTTCTTAATTTAACCCATAAGGCAAAACTCTGGTCGATTTGAGGGGTAACGACAGCCACTAACATCTCGAAGCTGATTGAACTTTCATGTTTCAGACCCATGCGTATTGTATAAAAGTAGTATTCCCATTAGTACCGTTGGCGCTTTAGCCGTCGGAGGGGAGTGTGTTGACTAAAATTCACAAAAACAT
The DNA here is from genome assembly GCA_964036265.1 of Daptonema setosum. NCBI lineage: Eukaryota > Metazoa > Nematoda > Chromadorea > Monhysterida > Xyalidae > Daptonema > Daptonema setosum. The sequence goes on from OZ038444.1 coordinate 759,825, forward strand.
GAACCCATAGTTTTTGCTCTCCTTGATTTGATATTGAGATTGACCTGTTGAGGCTAATATTTTTTTCACAATCGTTGTTACGGTTTTTCCTCGAGCGATGCGTGTTTAATGTATTGGGAGGCGAAATAAAAAATCCTGTCTGTTTGAAACTTGAGAACACTTTTCCAACACGCTCATACAACGAGTTAAGTCTGAGAAGATAATCACTAACGGAAAAGTCTCAATATTACCCCTAAGTAAGCAATCCGTGTAATTTCAGTCTTTTAATCAATTGGGCGCACTGAAAATAGTTATGCATGGTACAGAAAAATCCGGACTGGCTAAGAAAATTGTTTTGTACGGTACAGAAAATAACCAACTGGCATAGAAATAGTGTTGTACGGTACAGAAAAGTACAGAAACAAACCAAATGGCATAGAGAACTGTGTTGTACGGTACAGAAAACAACCAACTGACATAGAAAATATTGTTGTACGGTACAGAAAATAACCAACTGGCATAGAAATAGTGTTGTACTGTACAGAAAAGTACAGAAACAAACCAAATGGCATAGAGAACTGTGTTGTACGGTACAGAAAACAACCAACTGACATAGAAAATATTGTTGTACGGTACAGAAAATAACCAAATGGCATAGAAAATATTATTGTACGGTAGAGATAATAACCAACTGACATTTAAAATAGTGTTGTACGGTACAGAAAATAACCAAATGGCATAGAAAACGTTGTTGTACGATAGAGAAATTAACCAACTGACATATAAAATAGTGTTGTACGGTACAGAAAATAACCAACTGGCAGATAAAACAGTGTTGTACGGTACAGAATATAACCAACTGACATATAAAATAATGCTGCACGGTACAGAAAATAACCAACTGGCATAGAAAAAAAACAGTGTTGTACGGGAGAGAAATTAACCAACTGACATAGAAAATAGTTTTGTACGGTGGATAAAATAACACACAGGCAGAAAATAAAGTGTTTTACGGTGCAGAAAATAACTAACTGGCATAGAAAACAGTGTTGTACGGTAGAGAAAATGATTACCTGGCACAGAAAACAATAACCAACGACAGCCACCTTATGAGGCAGTTCTGATTTGACTCCAAACTGTTCACGTTTCACTGTTAGTATGAGTTTCATTATCACGGGTTTCGAAAGAGCGGAGGCCAAACTCTGCTCAAATTGTGGGGTAACGACAACCACTGAGGCAATTTTGAGAGTTTTCAACTTAACATTCAAGTGGCACACGTGATGTAAAATTGATTTTAGTTCTTAAATTAACCCATAAGGCAAAACTCTGGTCGATTTGAGGGGTAACGACAGCCACTAACATATAGAAGCTGATTAAACTTTCATGTTTCAGACCCATGCGTATTGTATAAAACTAGTATTCCCATTAGTACCGTTGGCGCATTAGCCGTGGAAGGGGAGCGTGTTGACTAAAATTCACAAAAAACATGAACTCATTGTTTTTGCTCTCCTTGATTTGATATTGTTGAGGTTAATATTTTTTACATTTACAGTGTTAACTTTTTTCCTCGAGCGATGCGTGTTTAATGTATTGGGAAACGAAATAAAAAATACTGTCTGTTTGAAAATTTTGAAATTTTTTCCAAGCACGCTTATACAACGAGTTAAGTCTGAGAAGATAATCACTAACGGAAAAGTCTAGATATTCACATAAGTAAGCAATCCGTGTATTTTCAGTCTTTTAATCAATTTGGCGCACTGAAAATAGTTATGTACGGCACATAAAACCCGGACTGGCTAAGAAATTTGCTTTGTAGGGTACAGAAAATAACCAACTGGCATAGAAAATAGTGTTGTACGGCACATAAAATAACGGACTGGCTAAGAAAATAGTTTTATACGGTACAGAAAATAACCTACTGGCAAACAAAATAGTGTTGTACGGTACATAAAATAACCAATTGGCATAGAAAATAGTGTTGTACGGTACATACAATAACCTACTGGCATAGAAAATAGTGATGGACGGTACAGAAAATATCCAACTGGCATATAAAATAGTGTTGTACGGTACAGAAAATAACCAACTGTCATAGAAAAAGTGTTGTACGGTACAGAAAATAACCTACTGGCATAGAAAAAGTGTTGTTCGGTACAGAGAACAACCAACTGACATAGAAAATAGTGTTGCATGGTACAAGAAATAACTAAATGGCATAGAAAACATTGTTGTACGGTAGAGAAATTAACCAACTGATATATAAAATAGTGTTCTACGGTACAGAACATAACCAACTGGCTTAGACAACAGTGTTGTACGGTACAGAATATAACCAACTGGCATAGAAAATAGTGTTGTACGGTACAGAAAATAAGCAACTGTCATAGAAAAAGTGTTGTACGGTACAGAAAATAACCAAATGGCATAGAGAACAGTGTTGTACGGTACAGAAAACAACCAACTGACATAGAAAATAGTGTTGTACGGTACAGAAAATAACTAAATGGCATAGAAAACATTGTTGTACGGTAGAGAAATTAACCAACTGATATATAAAATAGTGTTGTACGGAACAGAACATAACCAACTGGCATTGAAAACAGTGTTGTACGGTACAGAAAATAACCAACTGATATACAAAATAGTGTTTTACGGTACATAAAACAACAACTAACGACAGCCACATCATGAAGCAGTTCTGAGTTGACTCAAAACTGTTCACGTTTCACTGATAGTATGAGTTTTATTCTCATGGGCTGGGAAAGAGCGGAGGGTAAACTCTGCTTAAATTGTGGGGTAACGACAACCACTGAGGTAATTTTGAGAGTTTTCAACTTATTATTCACGTGGCACACGTGATATAAATTCGATTTTAGTTCTTAATTTAACCCATAAGGCAAAACTCTGGTCGATTTGAGGGGTAACGACAGCCACTAACATCTCGAAGCTGATTGAACTTTCATGTTTCAGACCCATGCGTATTGTATAAAAGTAGTATTCCCATTAGTACCGTTGGCGCTTTAGCCGTGGGAGGGGAGCGTGTTGACTAAAATTCACAAAAACATGAACTCATTGTTTTTGCTCTCCTTGATTTGATATTTAGGTTGACCTGTTGAGGTTAATATTTTTTACAATACAGTGTTAACGGTTTTTCCTCGTGCGATGCGTGTTTAATGTATTGGGAGGCGAAATGAAAAATACCGTTTGTTTGAAACTTGAGAACACTTTTCCAAACACGCTCATACAACGAGTTAAGTCTGAGAAGATAATCACTAACGGAGAAGTCTCAATATTCACCTAAGTAAGCAATCCGTGTATTTTTAGTCTGTTAATCAATTGGGCGCACTGAAAATAGGGATGTACGGCACAGAAAAAAAGGGAATGGCTAAGAAATTTGTTTTGTACGGTACGGAAAACAACAGTCTTGCATAGAAAATAGTGTTGTACGGTACTGAAAATAACCATCTGGCATATAAAATAGTGTTGTACCGTACAGAAATCTACCTACTGGCACAAAAAACTGTGTTGTACGGTACAGAAAATAACCAACTGGCATAGAGAACAGTGTTGTACAGTACTGAAAATAACCAACTGGCATAAAAAATAGTGTTGTACGGTACATAAATCTACCTACTGGCACAAAAAACTGTGAAAGTACGGTACAAAAAATAACCAACTGGCATATAAACAGTGTTGTACGGTGGAGAAAATAACACACAAGCAAAGAATAAAATGTTTTACGGTGCAGAAAATAACCAACTGGCATATAAAACAGTGTTGTACGGTAGAGAAAATGATTAACTGGCACAAACAACAAAAACTAACGACAGCCACATTATGAGGCAGTTCTGAGTTGACTCAAAACTGTTCACGTTTCACTGTTAGTATGAGTTTCAATATCACGGGTTTCAAAAGAGCGGAGGCTAAACTCTGCTCAAATTGTGGGGTAACGACAACCACTGAGGTAATTTTGAGAATTTTCAACTTATCATTCACGTGGCACACGTGATATAAATTTGATTTTAGTTCTTATTTTAACCCATAAGGCAAAACTCTGGTAACGACAGCCACTAACATATAGAAGCTGATTGAACTTTCATGTTTCAGACCCATGAGTATTGTATAAAACTAGTATTCCCATTAGTACCGTTGGCGCATTAGCCGTGGGAGGGAGCGTGTTGATAAAAATTCACAAAAAAACATGAACTGATTGTTTTTGCTCTCCTTGATTTGATATTGAGGTTGACCTGTTGAGGTTAATATTTTTTACATTTACAGTGTTAACGGTTTTTCCTCGTGCGATGCGTGTTTAATGTATTGGGAGGCGAAATGAAAAATACCGTTTGTTTGAAACTTGAGAACATTTTTACAAGTACGCTTATGCAACGAGTTAAGTCTGAAAAGATAATCACTAACGGAAAAGTCTCAATATTCACATAAGTAAGCAATCCGTGTATTTTTAGTCTGTTAATCAATTGGGCGCACTGAAAATAGGGATGTACGGCACAGAAAATAACGGACTGGCTAAGAAAATTGTTTTGTACGGTACAGAAAATAACCAACATGCACAGAAAAACGCGTTGTACGGTACATAAAAAAACCTACTGGCATAAAAATAGTGTTGTACGGTACAGAAAAGTACAGAAAATAACCAAATGGCATAGAGAACAGTGTTGTACGGTGTAGAAAACAACCAACTGACATAGAAAATATTGTTGTACGGTACAGAAAATAACCAAATGGCATAGAAAACATTATTGTACGGTAGAGATAATAACCAACTGACATATAAAATAGTGTTGTACGGTACAGAAAATAACCAAATGGCATAGAAAACGTTGTTGTACGATAGGGAAATTAACCAACTGACATATAAAATAGTGTTGTACGGTACAGAAAATAACCAACTGGCAGATAAAACAGTGTTGTACGGTACAGAATATAACCAACTGACATAGAAAATAGTTTTGTACGGTGGATAAAATAACACACAGGCAGAAAATAAAGTGTTTTACGGTGCAGAAAATAACCAACTGGCATAGAAAACAGTGTTGTACGGTGGAGAAAATGATTACCTGGCACAGAAAACAATAACCAACGACAGCCACCTCATGAGGCAGTTCTGAGTTGACTCCAAACTGTTCACGTTTCACTGTTAGTATGAGTTTCATTATCACGGGTTTCGAAAGAGCGGAAGCCAAACTCTGCTCAAATTGTGGGGTAACGACAACCACTGAGGTAATTTTGAGAGTTTTCAACTTATCATTCACGTGGCACACGTGATATAAATTTGATTTTAGTTCTTATTTTAACCCATAAGGCAAAACTCTGGTCGACTTGAGGGGTAACGACAGCCACTAACATATAGAAGCTGATTGAACTTTCATGTTTCAGACCCATGAGTATTGTATAAAACTAGTATTCCCATTATTACCGTTGGCGCATTAGCTGTGGGAGGGGAGCGTGTTGACTAAAATTCACAAAAAACATGAACTCATTGTTTTTGCTCTCCTTGATTTGACAATGAGATTGACCTGTTGAGGTTAATATTTTTTACATTTACAGTGTTAACGGTTTTTCCTCGAGCGATGCGTGTTTAATGTATTGGGAGACGAAATAAAGAATACTGTTTGTTTGAAACTTGAGAACACTTTTACAAGTACGCTTATGCAACGAGTTAAGTCTGAGAAGATAATCACTAACGGAAAAGTCTCAATATTACCCCTAAGTGTTGTACGGTACAGAAAATAACCAACTGGCAAATAAAATAGTGATGTATGGGTCAGAAAATATCGGATTGACCAAAAAACAAGTGTTGTACGGTAAGCAAATAACCAACTGGCATATAAAATAGTGTTGTACGGTACAGAAAAGAACAAACTGGCATAGAAACAGTGTTGTACGGTAGAGAAATTAACCAACTGACTTATAAAATAGTGTTGTACGGTACAGAAAATAACCAACTGGCTGATAAAACAGTGTTGTACAGTACAGAATATAACCAACTGACATAGAAAATAATGCTGCACGGTACAGAAAATAACTAACTGGCATATAAAACAGTGTTGTACGTGAGAGAAAATGATTACCTGGCACAGAAAACAATAACTAACGACAGCCACATTATGAGGCAGTTCTGAGTTGACTCAAAACTGTTCACGTTTAACTGTTATTATGAGTTTCATTATCACGGGTTTCGAAAGAGCGGAGGCTAAACTCTGCTCAAATTGTGGGGTAACGACAACCACTGAGGTAATTTTGAGAGTTTTCAACTTATCATTCACGTGGCACACGTGATATAAATTCGATTTTAGTTCTTAATTCAACCCATAAGGCAAAACTCTGGTCGATTTGAGGGGTAACGACAGCCACTAACATCTCGAAGCTCATTGAACTTTCATGTTTCAGACCCATGCGTATTGTATAAAAGTAGTATTCCCATTAGTACCGTTGTCGCTTTAGCCGTGGGAGGGGAGCGTGTTGACTAAAATTCACAAAAACATGAACCCATTGTTTTTGCTCTCCTTGATTTGATATTGAGATTGACCTGTTGAGGCTAATATTTTTTTCACAATCAGTGTTACGGTTTTTCCTCGAGCGATGCGTGTTTAATGTATTGGGAGGCGAAATAAAAAATCCTGTCTGTTTGAAACTTGAGAACATTTTTACAAGTACGCTTATGCAACGAGTTGAGTCTGAGAAGATAATCACTAACGGAGAAGTCTCAATATTCACATAAGTAAGCAATCCGTGTATTTTTAGTCTGTTAATCAATTGGGCGCACTGAAAATAGGGATGTACGGCACAGAAAAAAACGGAATGGCTAAGAAAATTGTTTTGTACGGTACAGAAAACAACAGACTTGCATAGAAAATAGTGTTGTACGGTACTGAAAATAACCATCTGGCATATAAAACAGTGTTGTACGGTACAGAATATAACCAACTGACATATAAAACAGTGTTGTACGTGAGAGAAATTAACCAACTGACATAGAAAATAAATTTGTACGGTGGAGAAAATAACACACAGGCAAAGGATAAAGTGTTTTACGGTGCAGAAAACAACCAACTGGTATAGAAAACAGTGTTGTACGGTAGAGAAAATGATTACCTGGCACAGAAAACAATAACTAACGACAGCCACATTATAGGGCACTTCTGAGTTGACTCAAAACTGTTCACGTTTCACTGTTAGTATGAGTTTTCTTATCACGGGTTTCGAAAGAGCGGAGGCTGAACTCTGCTCAAATTGTGGGGTAACGACAACCACTGAGCTAATTTTGAGAGTTTTTAACTTATCATTCACGTGGCACAAGTGATATAAATTTGATTTTAGTTCTTAATTTAACCCATAAGGCAAAACTCTGGTAGGTTTGAGGGGTAACGACAGCCACTAACATCTCGAAGCTGATTGAACTTTCTTGTTTCAGACCCATGCGTATTGTATAAAAGTAGTATTCCCATTAGTACCGTTGGCGCATTAGCCGTGGGAGCGTGTTGACTAAAATTCACAGAAAACATGAACTAATTGGTTTTGCTCTCCTTGATTTGATATTTAGGTTGACCTGTTGAGGTTAAAATTTTTACATTTACAGTGTTAACGGTTTTTCCTCGAGCGATGCGTGTTTAATGTATTGGGATGCGAAATAAAAAATACTGTCTGTTTGAAACTTGAGAACACTTTTCCAAGCACGCTTATATGTACAACAAGTTAAGTCTGAGAAGATAATCACTAACGGAAAAGTCTCAATATTCACATAAGTACGCAATCAGTGTGTTTTCAGTCTTTTAATCAATTGGGAGCACTAAAATCAGTGATGTACGGCACAGAAAATAACGGACTGGCTAAGAAAAATGTTTTGTACGGTACAGAAAATAACCAACATGCACAGAAAACGGCGTTGTACGGTACATGATATAACCTACTGGCATAAACAATAGTGTTGTACGGTACAGAAAATAGCCAACTGGCATATAAAAAAGTGTTGTATGGGTCAGAAAATAACGGACTGGAAAAAAAAAACAAGTGTTGCATGGTAAGCAAATAACCAACTGGCATAGAAAATAGTTTTGTACTGTACTGAAAATAACCAACTGGCATAGAAAATAGTGTTGTACTGTACGGTACAGAAATCTACCTACTGTCACAAAAAAAACTGTGTTGTACGGTACAGAAAATAACAAACTGGCATAGAAACAGTGTTGTACTTGTACGGTACAGAAAATAACCAACTGGCATAGAAAACAGTGTTGTACGGTACAGAAAATAACCAAAATGGCATAGAGAACAGTGTTGTACGGTACAGAAAATAACCAAAATGGCATAGAGAACAGTGTTGTACGGTACAGAAAGCAACCAACTGACATAGAAAATAGTGTTGTACGGTACAGAAAAAAACCAAATGGCATAGAAAACATTGTTGTACGGTAGAGAAATTAAACAACTGACATATAAAATAGTGTTGTACGGTACAGAACATAACCAAATTGCATAGAGAACAGTGTTGTACGGTACAGAAAACAACCAACTGACATAGAAAATAGTGTTTTACTGTACTGAAAATAACCAACTGGCATAGAAAATAGTGTTGTACGGTACAGAAAATAACCAACTGGCATAGAAACAGTGTTGTACGGTAGAGAAATTAAACAACTGACATATAAAATAGTGTTGTACGGTACAGAACCTAACCAAATGGCATAGAGAACAGTGTTGTACGGTACAGAAAACAACCAACTGACATAGAAAATAGTGTTGTACTGTACTGAAAATAACCAACTGGCATAGAAAATAGTGTTGTACGGTACAGAAAATAACCAACTGGCATAGAAACAGTGTTGTACGGTGCAGAAAATTACCAAAATGGCATAGAGAACAGTTCTGTACGGTACAGAAAACAACCAACTGACATAGAAAATAGTGTTGTACGGTACAGAAAATAACCAACTGGCATATAAAACATTGTTGTACGGTAGAGAAATTAAACAACTGACATAGAAAGTAGTGTTTTACGGTGCAGAAAATAACCAAATGGCATCGAAACAGTGTTGTACAGTAGAGAAAATGATTACCTGGCACAGGAAACAATAACTAACGACAGCCACATTATGAGGCAGTTATGAGTTGACTCAAAACTGTTCACGTTTCACTGTTAGTATGAGTTTTCTTATCACGGGTTTCGAAAGAGCGGAGGCTGAACTCTGGTCAAATTGTGGGGTAACGACAACCACTGAGGTAATTTTGAGAGTTTTTAACTTATCATTCACGTGGCACAATTTTTTTATTTATTTATTGTCTCGATCATTGGGTCAGGAAAACATACAAGGAGAGTAAACGGGAAAAGTAATAGGTTGATCGGAAAGCAAATAATTACAAATATTATTCACATAAAGAATTAATAAATTAAAGCATATTGATATCCCGCTGTTCAATAAATTTACTGATTAATTTGCGATTTTTAAGATCACCTTTGGGTATTTTTTCATATGTGTTAAGGACTCTTTTGGACCAGAAATTAGCGTAGATGGAAGTCAAACAGCGGGTTTTAAAAAGAGCATTACGGGTATTACTGGTTGATAATTGAAAAGGATTAAAATTTAGATATAAAGAATTTGCAAAATAATCACGAACGGCAACAAGATCATTGGTCAATAATCTATTTTCAATGGTAGGTAAGCCAATAGAATTAAGTCTATCTATGTATGGTATATCGAAAAGATTTAAAGTATACAAAGTAAACTTTTTTTGTATTGACTCAAGATCTTTAAGTTGTTTTTTAGTACTATATATTATGGCAGGAGAACAATAATCAATTATAGGTAATATAAATGTTTTAAATAGTTGTATATGAAAAAAGGGATCCTTGGCATAAAATGTATTACGAAGAATAGCTACCTTTTGATTAGCTTTGTGTGTTATGTTAGAGATATGTTGATTAAACGAGAGTTTAGAGTCAATAATAACACCAAGATCCCTAACCTGATCAACAGCAGTAATAGGAATTCCATCAGCATGATAAATATATTCAGGATTGTTGGCTCCGAAATGAATTGTTAACGATTTACTATTGTTGAGGGACATGCCATTGTTTTTGCACCATAAGATTATGTTATTGACATCACTTTGGAGTTCCAAGCAATTAGTGACAGAATGAACCGGTTGTAAGATTTTAGAATCATCAGCATAAAAAAAAGGACATTTAATAATGTTAATTAAATCAAAGGTGAAGATTACAAATAGAATAGGTCCAAGGACAGTACCTTGAGGTACACCACTAAGGACTGGTTTGTAAGATGAAGTACAATTATTAAAGCGAACGGCCTGAGACCTGTTTGTGAGCCAGTTTTGAATGATGGAGATAGGATGTGTGTTAACTTTATATTTATGTAATTTAGCAATAAGAAATTTATGAGGTACTTTGTCAAAGGCCTTCGCAAAATCTAAATAGATTACATCGACAGGTATACGATTATCAATATAGGTAAGGATATTGTGAATGTATGAGAGAAGATTTCCACAAGTTGATCTACCGGTAATGAAACCGAATTGGTGAGGTGAGATTAGACAATTGGCATTAAAATGTTCAAGAAGTAAGTCCTTGAGGAAATATTCAAATAGCTTGCCGTCTGAGCAGGTAATTGAGATAGGACGAAACTGAGTAACTGAATCAGGAGAGGGTAGCTTAGGTATCGGAGTAATTGTGCTAAGACGCCAAGCATCAGGAATGACCCGTTTCGATATAACGACATTGAATAATTTAGACAAAGGAATACTAAAGCAATGGACAAATTTTTTGAGCAAAAAAGGAGAAAAATCATTTGTGACATGAGTTAATTTGTTTGAAAGCATATTAGTATATTTTACAATATCATCAGGTGTAAAAAATGGAACCGATTGAATATAATCAATTGACGGTAGGTCAAAATTGCAACAAAGAAGAATATCATCATCAGAATAATCAGTGTTATTAAATGTAGACGAAAAGAAAATTGAAAAGGCATTTGCGGCAGATGCATCATCAACAATTGGTAGCCCAAAACTATCATTAGATGGTCTTGAAGAAGTAATATTAGGAAGTTTTTGTTTAATGTATTTCCAAAAAGTTCTAGAGTTTTGGTTACGAAGTTGATTATTATCGTGTAAAATGTCATCCGCTTTTTTACGTGCAATAAAGGCTTTTTCGGCAAGATAGTATGAAATCTTGGTGTCAAGTGAAACAGGGTTAGCCTGAAATTTACGACGAAGTCTTTCTGCACTATGATATAAATTGATACAGGTCCTACTGAAACCTGATCCTTTCTTGGGTTTAGTATAAGGGACATAATTTTCCACTATGAAATCGAGATGTGATATTATTGTTTCATAGAAATTGTTAGCATCATGGCAAAGTTGAAATTCTGAGTGCCAAATTATGGAGTTCAGGTATTTAATGGTTTCTTGAGCGTCAATTTTATGAAAATTTTTGTAAGTTTGGTTAGTGTCAGTATTGGGTAGCTGAGAAATAGGAGTATTAAAACTGAATGATATAGTTTTGTGATCAGTGAAGAATAGGTTTTCACCAAAAAAATTCTCCTGAACGACACAATTTTTGACAGTGAACGGGAGTCCAAAAACCAGATCTAGAAAATTCCTACCTCTAGTAGGTGATTTGACAAATTGAGCAAAACCAGAATGAAGTACTGAATTAATAAAACCATGATAACTAGGAGGAGAACTAAGATTAGGAAAATTAGACCAGGTTAAAGGAACATTGAAATCTCCAGTGATGCAAAGACCATTAAGTGAAATTATCCATTATCGACTTGACGTTCAATTCGTTTAACAGAGCTCATAATGAAATCGAGTTTTTCACACGTGGTTAACACACCTGTTAAGGCCGCAACGGAGGTGGATTTTCCAGAAGAATCCAATGCCGCACCACCCCCATTTAGCGGCATTGTACGCATGACAGAAGTAGACGCGGCATCAGCGGAGTTCGGCAGGCACGAACGACACGAGACCAGAATCGAAGCCAGATCGAGGAAGGCAGAGAAGGATTTGGTGAAAAGCCAGACTTCGTCAGAGCTGATTGACCGAATTGTAGGCAGTTGGCACAGTGCCACTCTCCGCAACGGTGGCACTCCGCGGTGGCCACCGACAGTTTGGAGCAGCTCATGCATTCGGTAGGTTCGTTAGCAGGTTGAGTCATTATCATTAAATACTGAGAATTGAGAATGCGCACGGGCGCGCGTATTATTGGGCAATTTCCTGAAACTTAAGTTTCAATGGGTAAAAACCACAAGTGATATAAATTTGATTTTAGTTCTTAATTTAACCCATCATAAGGCAAAACTCTGGTAGGTTTGATGGGTAACGACAGCCACTAACATCTCGAAGCTGATTGAACTTTCATGTTTCAGACCCATGCGTATTGTATAAAGTAGTATTCCCATTAGTACCGTTGGCGCATTAGCCGTGGGAGGGGAGCGTGTTGACTAAAATTCACAAAAAACATGAACTCATTGTTTTTGCTCTCCTTGATTTGATATTTAGGTTGACCTGTTGAGGCTAATACTTTTTTTCACATTCAGTAATAACGGTTTTTTCTCGAGCGATGCGTGTTTAATGTATTGGGATGCGAAATAAAAAATACTCTCTGTTTGAATCTTGAGAACACTTTTCCAAACACGCTCATACAACGAGTTAAGTCTGAGAAGATAATCACTAACGGAGAAGTCTCAATATTCACATAAGTAAGCAATCCGTGTATTTTTAGTCTGTTAATCAATTGGGCGCACTGAAAATTGGGATGTACGGCACAGAAAAAACGGAATGGCTAAGAAATTTGTTTTGTACGGTACAGAAAACAACAAACTTGCATAGAAAATAGTGTTGTACGGTACTGAAAATAACCATCTGGCATATAAAACAGTGTTGTATGGGTCAGAAAATAACGGACTGGCTAAAAAACAAGTATTGTACGGTACAGCAAATAACGAACTAACATAGAAAATAAAGTTGTACGGTACTGAAAAAAGCCAAAATGCACAGAAAACGGTGTTGTACGTTACAGAAAAAAACCTGAAAAACTGCAATATGACATAACCATATCAAAGAGGGAGGGGGTACTCTGAGGAGGGGTAGCTCATTTGTTGTTGAATTATGGACGTCCAAATTCCAAATTTTTAGGTATTTTGGACTTTTTATATTTGATGGGCGTCCCGTTTTTTATTTTGGTCATGTTATGGAATTTGTCCAGTTAGGTATTTTGGCTTTTAGGGATTTTGGTAGGGACCCCTGGCATACATAGAAAACAGAGTTGTACGGTACAGAAAAAAACGTTCTGGTTAAAAAATAGTTTTATACGGTACAGAAAATAACCAACTGGCATAGAAAATAGTGTTGTATGGGTCAGAAAATAATCAACTGGCATAGAAAATAGTGTTGTACGGTACAAAAAATAACCGACTGGCATAGAAAACAGTGTTGTATGGTACTGAAAATAACCAACTGGCATAGAAAATAGTGTTGCACGATACAGAAATCTACCTACTGGCACAAAAAACTGTGTTGTACGGTACAGAAAATAACCAACTGGCATAGAAACAGTGTTGTACGGTACAGAAAATAACCAAATGGCATAGAGAACAGTGTTGTACGGTACAGAAAACAACCAACTGACATAGAAAATAGTGTTGTACGGTACATAAAATAACCAAATGGCATAGAAAACCTTTGCTGTACGGTAGAGAAATTAACCAACTGACATATAAAATAGTTTTGCACGGTACAGAAAATAACCAACTGGCATAGAAAACAGTGTTGTACGGTAGAGAAAATGATTACCTGGCACAGAAAACAAAAACTAACGACAGCCACTTTATGAGGCAGTTCTGAGTTGACTTAAAACTGTTCACGTTTCACTGTTAGTATGAGTTTCATTATCACGGGTTTCGAAAGAGCGGAGGCTAAACTCTGCTCAAATTGTGGGGTAACGACAACCACTGAGGTAATTTTGAGAGTTTTCAACTTATCATTCACGTGGCACACGTGATATAAATTTGATTTTAGTTCTTATTTTAACCCATAAGGCAAATCTCTGGTCGACTTGAGGGGTAACGACAGCCACTAACATGTAGAAGCTGATTGAACTTTCTTGTTTCAGACCCATGAGTATTGTATAAAACTAGTATTCCCATTATTACCGTTGGCGCATTAGCTGTGGGAGGGGAGCGTGTTGACTAAAATTCACAAAAAACATGAACTCATTGTTTTTGCTCTCCTTGATTTGACAATGAGATTGACCTGTTGAGGTTAATATTTTTTACATTTACAGTGTTAACGGTTTTTCCTCGAGCGATGCGTGTTTAATGTATTGGGAGGCGAAATAAAGAATACTGTTTGTTTGAAACTTGAGAACACTTTTCCAACACGCTCATACAACGAGTTAAGTCTGAGAAGATAATCACTAACGGAAAAGTTTCAATATTACCCCTAAGTAAGCAATCCGTGTAATTTCAGTCTTTTAATCAATTGGGCGCACTGAAAAAAAGTTATGTATGGCACAGAAAATACCGGACTGGCTAAGAAATTTGCTTTGTAGGGTACAGAAAATAACCAACTGGCATAGAAAGTAGTGTTGCACGGTACAGAAAACTACCAACTGGCATAGAAAATAGTGTTGTATTGTACAGAAATCTACCTACTTGCACAAAAAACTGCGTTGTACGGTGGAGAAAATAACACACAGGCAAACAATAAAGTGTTTTACGGTGCAGAAAATAACCAAATGGCATAGAAAACAGTGTTGTACGGTAGAGAAATTGATTACCTGGCACAGGAAACAATAACTAACGACAGCCACATTATAAGACAGTTCTGAGTTGACTCAAAACTGTTCACGTGAGAGTTTTTAACTTTTCATTCACGTAGCACACGTGATATAAATTTGATTTTAGTTCTTAATTTAACCCATAAGGCAAAACTCTGGTGGATTTAAAGGGTAACGTCAGCCACTAACATATAGAAGCTGATTGAATTTTCATGTTTCAGACCCATGCGTATTGTATAAAACTAGTATTCCCATTAGTACCGTTGGCGCATTAGCCGTGGGAGGGGAGCGTGTTGACTAAAATTCACAGAAAACATGAACTCAATTTGACATTGAGGTTGACCTGTTGAGGTTAAAAATTTTTTTCATTTTTTTTCATAAACACTAGTGAACACGCGGAGTAACAAAGCGAACACGCGGAGTGACACTGAGAACACGCGGAGTGACTCTGTGAACACGCGGAGTGACACTGAGAACACGCGGAGTGACTCTGTGAACACGCGGAGTGACACTGCGAACACGCGGAGTGACGGACTCAACACGCGGAGTAACGAACTAAACACTAGTGAACACGCGGAGTAACAAAGCGAACACGCGGAGTGACACTGAGAACACGCGGAGTGACAATGAGAACACGCGGAGTGACACTGCGCACACGCGGAGTGACGGTCTCAACACGCGGAGTAACGAACTTAAGTCTAGTGAACACGCGGAGTGACTCTGTGAACACGCGGAGTGACACTGAGAACACGCGGAGTGACTCTGTGAACACGCGGAGTGACACTGAGAACACGCGGAGTGACTCTGTGAACACGCGGAGTGACACTGAGAACCCGCGGAGTGACTCTGAGATCACGCGGAGTGACGGACTCAACACGCGGAGTAACAAAATAAACACTAGTGAAGACGCGGAGTGACTCTGTGAACCCGCGGAGTGACACTGAGAACAAGTGGAGTGTCTCTGTGAACACGCGGAGTGACACTGCGAACACGCGGAGTGACGGACTCAACACGCGGAGTAAAGAACAAAACACTAGTGAACACGCGGAGTGACACTGTGAACACGCGGAGTGACACTGAGAACTCGCGGAGTGACTCTGTCAACACGCGGAGTGACACTGCGAACACGCGGAGTGACGGACTCAACACGCGGAGTAACGAACTAAACACTAGTGAACACGCGGAGTGACTCTGTGAACACGCGGAGTGACACTGAGAACACGCGGAGTGACTCTGTGAACACGCGGAGTGAGAATGAGAACACGCGGAGTGACACTGCGAACACGCGGAGTGTCTCTGTGAACACTCGGAGTGACACTGCGAACACGCGGAGTGACGGACTCAACACGCGGAGTAAAGAACAAAACACTAGTGAACACGCGGAGTGACACTGTAAACACGCGGAGTGACACTGAGAACTCGCGGAGTGACTCTGTCAACACGCGGAGTGACGGACTCAACACGCGGAGTAACAAAACAAACACTAGTGAACACGCGGAGTAACACAGCGAACACGCGGAGTGACACTGAGAACACGCGGAGTGACTCTGTGAACACGCGGAGTGACAATGAGAACACGCGGAGTGACACTGCGAACACACGGAGTGACGGACTCAACACGCGGAGTAATGAACTTAAGTCTAGTGAACACGCGGAGTGATTCTGTGAACACGCGGAGTGACACTGAGAACACGCGGAGTGACTCTGTGAACACGCGGAGTGACACTGCGAACACGCGGAGTGACGGAATCATCACGCGGAGTAACGAACTAAACACTAGTGAACACGCGGAGTGACTCTGTGAACACGCGGAGTGACACTGAGAACACGCGGAGTGACTCTGTGAACACGCGGAGTGAGAATGAGAACACGCGGAGTGACACTGCGAACACGCGGAGTGTCTCTGTGAACACGCGGAGTGACACTGCGAACACGCGGAGTGACGGACTCAACACGCGGAGTAAAGAACAAAACACTAGTGAACACGCGGAGTGACACTGTGAACATGCGGAGTGACACTGAGAACTCGCGGAGTGACTCTGTGAACACGCGGAGTGACACTGCGAACACGCGGAGTGACGGACTCAACACGCGGAGTAACGAACTAAACACTAGTGAACACGCGGAGTGACTCTGTGAACACGCGGAGTGACACTGAGAACACGTGGAGTGACTCTGAGATCACGCGGAGTGACGGACTCAACACGCGGAGTAACAAAACAAACACTAGTGAACACGCGGAGTAACACAGCAAACACGCGGAGTAACGAACTAAACACTAGTGAACACGCGGAGTAACAAAGCGAACACGCGGAGTGACACTGAGAACACGCGTAGTGACTCTGTGAACACGCGGAGTGACAATGAGAACACGCGGAGTGACACTGAGAACACGCGGAGTGACTCTGTGAACACGCGGAGTGACACTGAGAACACGCGGAGTGACTCTGAGATCACGCGGAGTGACGGACTCAACACGCGGAGTAACAAAATAAACACTAGTGAACACGCGGAGTAACAAAGCGAACACGCGGAGTGACACTGAGAACACGCGGAGTGACTCTGTGAACACGCGGAGTGAGAATGAGAACACGCGGAGTGACTCTGTGAACACGCGGAGTGACACTGAGAACACGCGGAGTGACTCTGAGATCACGCGGAGTGACGGACTCAACACGCGGAGTAACAAAATAAACACTAGTGAACACGCGGAGTGACTCTGTGAACACGCGGAGTGACACTGAGAACACGCGGAGTGACTCTGTGAACACGCGGAGTGAGAATGAGAACACGCGGAGTGACACTGCGAACACGCGGAGTGACGGACTCAACACGCGGAGTGACTGTGTGAACACGCGGAGTGACGGACTCAACACGCGGAGTAACGAACTAAACACTAGTGAACACGCGGAGTGACTCTGTGAACACGCGGAGTGACACTGAGAACACGCGGAGTGACTCTGTGAACACGCGGAGTGACACTGTGAACACGCGGAGTGACACTGCGAACACGCGGAGTGACGGACTCAACACGCGAAGTAACGAACTAAACACTAGTGAACACGCGGAGTGACACTGAGAACTCGCGGAGTGACACTGCGAACACGCGGAGTGTCTCTGTGAACACGCGGAGTGACACTGCGAACACGCGGAGTGACGGACTCAACACGCGGAGTAACAAAATAAACACTAGTGAACACGCGGAGTAACAAAGCGAACACGCGGAGTGACACTGAGAACACGCGGAGTGACTCTGTGAACACGCGGAGTGAGAATGAGAACACGCGGAGTGACTCTGTGAACACGCGGAGTGACACTGAGAACACGCGGAGTGACTCTGAGATCACGCGGAGTGACGGACTCAACACGCGGAGTAACAAAATAAACACTAGTGAACACGCGGAGTGACTCTGTGAACACGCGGAGTGACACTGAGAACACGCGGAGTGACTCTGTGAACACGCGGAGTGAGAATGAGAACACGCGGAGTGACACTGCGAACACGCGGAGTGACGGACTCAACACGCGGAGTGACTGTGTGAACACGCGGAGTGACGGACTCAACACGCGGAGTAACGAACTAAACACTAGTGAACACGCGGAGTGACTCTGTGAACACGCGGAGTGACACTGAGAACACGCGGAGTGACTCTGTGAACACGCGGAGTGACACTGTGAACACGCGGAGTGACACTGCGAACACGCGGAGTGACGGACTCAACACGCGAAGTAACGAACTAAACACTAGTGAACACGCGGAGTGACACTGAGAACTCGCGGAGTGACACTGCGAACACGCGGAGTGTCTCTGTGAACACGCGGAGTGACACTGCGAACACGCGGAGTGACGGACTCAACACGCGGAGTGAAGAACAAAACACTAGTGAACACGCGGAGTGACACTGTGAACACGCGGAGTGACACTGAGAACACGCGGAGTGACTCTGTGAACACGCGGAGTGACACTGCGAACACGCGGAGTGACGGACTCAACACGCGAAGTAACGAACTAAACACTAGTGAACACGCGGAGTGACTCTGTGAACACGCAGAGTGACACTGAGAACACGCGGAGTGACTCTGTGAACACGCGGAGTGACACTGCGAACACGCGTAGTGACGGACTCATCACGCGGAGTAACGAACTAAACACTAGTGAACACGCGGAGTGACTCTGTGAACACGCGGAGTGACACTGCGAACACGCGGAGTGACGGACTCAACACGCGGAGTCATGAACTAAACACTAGTGAACACGCGGAGTGACTCTGTGAACACGCGGAGTGACACTGAGGACACGCGGAGTGACTCTGTGAACACGCGGAGTGACACTGAGAACACGTGGAGTGACTCTGAGATCACGCGGAGTGACGGACTCAACACGCGGAGTAACAAAACAAACACTAGTAAACACGCGGAGTAACACAGCGAACACGCGGAGTGACACTGAGAACACGCGGAGTGACTCTGTGAACACGCGGAGTGACAATGAGAACACGCGGAGTGACACTGCGAACACACGGAGTGACGGACTCGCGGAGTAATGAACTTAAGTCTAGTGAACACGCGGAGTGATTCTGTGAACACGCGGAGTGACACTGAGAACACGCGGAGTGACTCTGTGAACACGCGGAGTGACACTGCGAACACGCGGAGTGACGGACTCATCACGCGGAGTAACGAACTAAACACTAGTGAACACGCGGAGTGACTCTGTGAACACGCGGAGTGACACTGAGAACACGCGGAGTGACTCTGTGAACACGCGGAGTGAGATTGAGAACACGCGGAGTGACACTGCGAACACGCGGAGTGTCTCTGTGAACACGCGGAGTGACACTGCGAACACGCGGAGTGACGGACTCAACACGCGGAGTGAAGAACAAAACACTAGTGAACACGCGGAGTGACACTGTGAACACGCGGAGTGACACTGAGAACTCGCGGAGTGACTCTGTCAACACGCGGAGTGACTCTGTGAACACGCGGAGTGACACTGCGAACACGCGGAGTGACGGACTCAACACGCGAAGTAACGAACTAAACACTAGTGAACACGCGGAGTGACACTGAGAACACGCGGAGTGACTCTGTGAACACGCGGAGTGACACTGTGAACACGCGGAGTGACACTGCGAACACGCGTAGTGACGGACTCAACACGCGGAGTAACGAACAAAACACTAGTGAACACGCGGAGTGACACTGTGAACACGCGGAGTGACACTGAGAACACGCGGAGTGACTCTGTGAACACGCGGAGTGAGATTGAGAACACGCGGAGTGACACTGCGAACACGCGGAGTGTCTCTGTGAACACGCGGAGTGACACTGCGAACACGCGGAGTGACGGACTCAACACGCGGAGTGAAGAACAAAACACTAGTGAACACGCGGAGTGACACTGTGAACACGCGGAGTGACTCTGTGAACACGCGGAGTGACACTGAGAACACGTGGAGTGACTCTGAGATCACGCGGAGTGACGGACTCAACACGCGGAGTAACAAAACAAACACTAGTGAACACGCGGAGTAACACAGCGAACACGCGGAGTGACGCTGAGAACACGCGGAGTGACTCTGTGAACACGCGGAGTGACAATGAGAACACGCGGAGTGACACTGCGAACACGCGGAGTGACGGACTCAACACGCGGAGTGACTCTGTGAACACGCGGAGTGACAATGAGAACACGCGGAGTGACACTGCGAACACGCGGAGTGACGGACTCAACACGCGGAGTCATGAACTAAACACTAGTGAACATGCGGAGTGACTCTGTGAACACGCGGAGTGACACTGAGGATACGCGGAGTGACTCTGTGACCACGCGGAGTGACACTGAGAACACGCGGAGTGACTCTGTGAACACGCGGAGTGACAATGAGAACACGCGGAGTGACACTGCGCACACGCGGAGTGACGGACTCAACACGCGGAGTAACGAACTAAACACTAGTGAACACGCGGAGTGACTCTGTGAACACGCGGAGTGACTCTGTGAACACGCGGAGTGACACTGAGAACACGCGGAGTGACTCTGTGAACACGCGGAGTGACACTGCGAACACGCGGAGTGACACTGAGAACACGCGGAGTGACTCTGTGAACACGCGAAGTGACACTGAGAACACGCGGAGTGACTCTGAGATCACGCGGAGTGACGGACTCAACACGCGGAGTAACAAAATAAACACTAGTGAACACGCGGAGTAACAAAGCGAACACGCGGAGTGACACTGAGAACACGCGGAGTGACTCTGTGAACACGCGGAGTGAGAATGAGAACACGCGGAGTGACTCTGTGAACACGCGGAGTGACACTGAGAACACGCGGAGTGACTCTGAGATCACGCGGAGTGACGGACTCAACACGCGGAGTAACAAAATAAACACTAGTGAACACGCGGAGTGACTCTGTGAACACGCGGAGTGACACTGAGAACACGCGGAGTGACTCTGTGAACACGCGGAGTGAGAATGAGAACACGCGGAGTGACACTGCGAACACGCGGAGTGTCTCTGTGAACACGCGGAGTGACACTGCGATTCCGCGGAGTGACGGACTCAACACGCGGAGTAACAAAATAAACACTAGTGAACACGCGGAGTGACTCTGTGAACACGCGGAGTGACACTGAGAACACGCGGAGTGACTCTGTGAACACGCGGAGTGAGAATGAGAACACGCGGAGTGACACTGCGAACACGCGGAATGACGCTGTGAACACGCGGAGTGACACTGAGAACTCGCGGAGTGACTCTGTCAACACGCGGAGTGACACTGCGAACACGCGGAGTGACGGACTCAAAACGCGGAGTAACGAACTAAACACTAGTGAACACGCGGAGTGACTCTGTGAACACGCGGAGTGACACTGAGAACACGCGGAGTGACTCTGTGAACACGCGGAGTGACACTGCGAACACGCGGAGTAACACTGCGAACACGCGGAGTGACGGACTCAACACGCGGAATGACTCTGTGAACACGCGGAGTGACACTGAGAACTCGTGGAGTGACTCTGAGAACACGCGGAGTGACTCTGTGAACACGCGGAGTGACGGACTCAACACGCGGAGTAACGAACTAAACACTAGTGAACACGCGGAGTGACTCTGTGAACACGCGGAGTGACACTGAGAACACGCGGAGTGACTCTGTGAACACGCGGAGTGACACTGCGAACACGCGGAGTGACGGACTCAACACGCGGAGTAACGAACTAAACACTAGTGAACACGCGGAGTAACAAAGCGAACACGCGGAGTGACACTGAGAACACGCGGAGTGACTCTGTGAACACGCGGAGTGACAATGAGAACACGCGGAGTGACACTGCGAACACACGGAGTGACGGACTCAACACGCGGAGTAACGAACTTAAGTCTAGCGAACACGCGGGGAGTGACTCTGTGAACACGCGGGGTGACACTGAGAACACGCGGAGTGACTCTGTGAACACGCGGAGTGACACTGAGAACACGCGGAGTGACTCTGAGATCACGCGGAGTGACGGACTCAACACGCGGAGTAACGAACTTAAGTCTAGTGAACACGCGGAGTGACACTGAGAACACGCGGAGTGACTCTGTGAACACGCGGAGTGACACTGCGAACACGCGGAGTGACGGACTCAACACGCGGAGTAACGAACTAAACACTAGTGAACACGCGGAGTAACAAAGCGAACACGCGGAGTGACACTGAGAACACGCGGAGTGACTCTGTGAACACGCGGAGTGACAATGAGAACACGCGGAGTGACACTGCGAACACACGGAGTGACGGACTCAACGCGCGGAGTAATGAACTTAAGTCTAGTGAACACGCGGAGTGATTCTGTGAACACGCGGAGTGACACTGAGAACACGCGGAGTGACTCTGTGAATACGCGGAGTGACACTGCGAACCCGCGGAGTGACGGACTCATCACGCGGAGTAACGAACTAAACACTAGTGAACACGCGGAGTGACTCTGTGAACACGCGGAGTGACACTGAGAACACGCGGAGTGACTCTGTGAACACGCGGAGTGAGAATGAGAACACGCGGAGTGACACTGCGAACACGCGGAGTGTCTCTGTGAACACGCGGAGTGACACTGCGAACACGCGGAGTGACGGACTCAACACGCGGAGTAAAGAACAAAACACTAGTGAACACGCGGAGTGACACTGTGAACACGCGGAGTGACACTGAGAACTCGCGGAGTGACTCTGTCAACACGCGGAGTGACACTGCGAACACGCGGAGTGACGGACTCAACACGCGGAGTAACGAACTAAACACTATTGAACACGCGGAGTGACTCTGTGAACACGCGGAGTGACACTGAGAACACGCGGAGTGACTCTGTGAACACGCGGAGTGACACTGCGAACACGCTGAGTAACACTGCGAACACGCGGAGTGACGGACTCAACACGCGGAGTGACTCTGTGAACACGCGGAGTGACACTGAGAACACGTGGAGTGACTCTGAGATCACGCGGAGTGACGGACTCAATACGCGGAGTAACACAGCGAACACGCGGAGTGACACTGAGAACACGCGGAGTGACTCTGTGAACACGCGGAGTGACAATGAGAACACGCGGAGTGACACTGCGAACACGCGGAGTGACGGACTCAACACGCGGAGTGACTCTGTGAACACGCGGAGTGACAATGAGAACACGCGGAAGGAAACTGCGAACACGCGGAGTGACGGACTCAACACGCGGAGTCATGAACTAAACACTAGTGAACACGCGGAGTGACTCTGTGAACACGCGGAGTGACACTGAGGACACGCGGAGTGACTCTGTGAACACGCGGAGTGACGGACTCAACACGCGGAGTAACGAACTAAACACTAGTGAACACGCGGAGTGACTCTGTGAACACGCGGAGTGACACTGAGAACACGCGGAGTGACTCTGTGAACACGCGGAGTGACACTGCGAACACACGGAGTGACGGACTCAACACGCGGAGTAACGAACTAAACACTAGTGAACACGCGGAGTGACTCTGTGAACACGCAGAGTGACACTGAGAACACGCGGAGTGACTCTGTGAACACGCGGAGTGACACTGCGAACACGCGTAGTGACGGACTCAACACGCGGAGTAACGAACAAAACACTAGTGAACACGCGGAGTGACACTGTGAACACGCGGAGTGACACTGCGAACACGCGGAGTGACGGACTCAACACGCGGAGTCATGAACTAAACACTAGTGAACACGCGGAGTGACTCTGTGAACACGCGGAGTGACACTGAGAACACGCGGAGTGACTCTGTGAACACGCGGAGTGAGAATGAGAACACGCGGAGTGACACTGCGAACACGCGGAGTGTCTCTGTGAACACGCGGAGTGACACTGCGATTCCGCGGAGTGACGGACTCAACACGCGGAGTAACAAAATAAACACTAGTGAACACGCGGAGTGACTCTGTGAACACGCGGAGTGACACTGAGAACACGCGGAGTGACTCTGTGAACACGCGGAGTGAGAATGAGAACACGCGGAGTGACACTGCGAACACGCGGAATGACGCTGTGAACACGCGGAGTGACACTGAGAACTCGCGGAGTGACTCTGTCAACACGCGGAGTGACACTGCGAACACGCGGAGTGACGGACTCAAAACGCGGAGTAACGAACTAAACACTAGTGAACACGCGGAGTGACTCTGTGAACACGCGGAGTGACACTGAGAACACGCGGAGTGACTCTGTGAACACGCGGAGTGACACTGCGAACACGCGGAGTAACACTGCGAACACGCGGAGTGACGGACTCAACACGCGGAATGACTCTGTGAACACGCGGAGTGACACTGAGAACTCGTGGAGTGACAATGAGAACACGCGGAGTGACACTGCGAACACGCGGAGTGACGGACTCAACACGCGGAGTCATGAACTAAACACTAGTGAACACGCGGAGTGACTCTGTGAACACGCGGAGTGACACTGAGGACACGCGGAGTGACTCTGTGAACACGCGGAGTGACGGACTCAACACGCGGAGTAACGAACTAAACACTAGTGAACACGCGGAGTGACTCTGTGAACACGCGGAGTGACACTGAGAACACGCGGAGTGACTCTGTGAACACGCGGAGTGACACTGCGAACACACGGAGTGACGGACTCAACACGCGGAGTAACGAACTAAACACTAGTGAACACGCGGAGTGACTCTGTGAACACGCAGAGTGACACTGAGAACACGCGGAGTGACTCTGTGAACACGCGGAGTGACACTGCGAACACGCGTAGTGACGGACTCAACACGCGGAATAACGAACAAAACACTAGTGAACACGCGGAGTGACACTGTGAACACGCGGAGTGACACTGCGAACACGCGGAGTGACGGACTCAACACGCGTAGTCATGAACTAAACACTAGTGAACACGCGGAGTGACTCTGTGAAAATGTAAGTGTGATCACTGGCGGACGAGCCAAACCTCCAAATGCAGGGGAATTTCACCAAAGAGGGGAAATTGGCAGTTTTCATGCCATTTTACCCACATCTTAGGGAACAAATTTTGCTTTTCGGAAACGCCAAAAAGGAGGGGATTCCACTTCTTCCCCCCTTGCTCGTCCGCTAGTGAGTGGGATGTGGCTTATATAACATGATGTTTGCTTAAGCGACCATTAAGAAAACATTCGACCATAGCTTAACTACTGTTCAGGATTTTATTTTAGTTTGTCACCACGCCAAAGAAAATCTGCATAGAAAATTGAAAAAAAATTCTCTTAATAAAACCTATAAATCACATACATATACACAATCAGCTCTATCATCATCGTATACAAAAATATCACACAAGTTTTCTTTCAATCAGTTATAATAAAAATGCGCATTTAATACATAAAATCACCACTGGAACGACAAGCCATCGAAGTTAATTGGAGCCCTTTTGGACTTGGCGTGGCTGAGTCGATTTTTCAACCGTTTCATCGTATTGAGCGGAAACTGAAATGTATGTAAAGTCTATATATATTATGTTAAAAAAAGAGTTTATTCCTGAAAATTTGATTTGAGCTCACCAAAACAGATTTGAATTCAAACTGCGCGCCAATTAAGTTTAGGCTAACAAGAAAGCTTGGATAGGCTGTATCCTAACCAATTGTGCATGGTATCACTCAATAAACTCACCTTCTTTTTTATATTGACATGGTTCGTATCCCTATTTGTGCACTGGATGCCGGTGATGCTCAAGCTATCAATGACGAAGTCCATGTGATTGACGAAATCACTGAAATATTGGTTAGTCAGACAATTCGGTAGGTCAGTCAGTTGCTCTGTCAATCAATCGGTCGAATAAGTCGGTTGTTCAGTCAGTCAATCAGCTAATTTTATTATTACAAAATCTGTCAAAATCAACCAATAAATGTGATAAGAAATTATTCAGTTTGTCATTAAGTTGTTTATTTAGTCAGTTAATCAATGATTTCTCAGTGAAAGTCTGTCATTGGCAATCAGTCATTCAGCCAGTCCATCAATCAGTCACTCAGTGAATTAGTGCAACCAACTGGATTATCATGGCCACAAGTTCGAAAGGTTCGGCCCCATACAAGCTGGAAGTGCATCCCGACAGCACCATCGCCATGGGTACCGTGTCCTCCTCCTAATCAGATTTCAAATAATCATAAAACACATTAAACAATCATGATTACATCTGAATTATCATATCTTGTTCCTTTATTCGAAAACGGGTTGTCAGTTCAATATGGATTTTTGTCGAATCAGAAAATTCCTATTTCAGAACCCTGGAATTAATGAGCTCAATACATTCGGATAATTACAGGCAAGGTGCCAACCGGTTCGGAATCGGCGAATAATGAGGCTCGAATATTTCGCGACTGTTTCGAGACATTGTCGTGACAGTTTTTTTTTGTAAAAAAATTTTCAAGCACAGTTAGTTAGTTGTTTAGTTGGCTAGTGAGTGAGACAGTCAATCAGTTGGCTAGTGTGTAGGTCAGTCAGTGAGTCAGCTAGTGAGTGAGTCAGTCAGTGGGCTAATGATCAAGTCAGTCAGTCAATTGACTGGTGGGTATAGGTACAGTGTAAGTCAGTCAGTTGGCTAACGATTACGACAGTCATTTTGGCGGCTAGTTATTGGATCAGTAAGTCAGTCAGTTAGTACGTCAGTCAGTTTGCTAGTGAGAAAATCAGTCAGTCAGTTGGCTGGCGAGTAGGTCATTCAGTAAGTTGGCTAATGATTATGTCAGTCATTTTGGTGGCTAGTTATTAGATCAGTCAATTAGCTAGTGAGTATGTCAAATGTCAGTAAGTAAGTCAATTGGCTGGTGAATAGGTCAGTCAGTTGGCTAGTACATATGTCCGTCAGTCAATCAGTAGACTCATGCGTTAGTCAGTCAGTCAGTTGGCTAGTAAGTCAGTCAGTCAGTCAGGTGGCCTGTGGGTAAGTCAGTCAGTCAGTCAGGTGGCCTGTGAGTAAGACAGTCAGTTAGTTGGCTACTTATTATGTCAGTCATTTTGTTGGCTAGTTATTAGATCAGTCAGTTAGCTAGTGAGTATGTCAATTGTCAGTAAGTAAGTCAAGTGTCTGGTGAATAGGTCAGTCAGTGAGTGGGCTAGTGAGTAGGTCAGTCAGTTGGCTAGTATGTCCGTCAGTCAATCAGTAGACTCATGCGTTAGTCAGTCAGTCAGTTGGCTAGTAAGTCAGTCAGTCAGTCAGGTGGCCTGTGGGTAAGTCAGTCAGTCAGTCAGGTGGCCTGTGAGTAAGACAGTCAGTTAGTTGGCTACTTATTATGTCAGTCATTTTGTTGGCTAGTTATTAGATCAGTCAGTTAGCTAGTGAGTATGTCAATTGTCAGTAAGTAAGTCAAGTGTCTGGTGAATAGGTCAGTCAGTGAGTGGGCTAGTGAGTAGGTCAGTCAGTTGGCTAGTAGGTCCGTCAGTCAATCAGTTGACTCATGCGTTAGTCAGTCAGTCAGTTGGCTAGTAAGTCAGTCAGTCAGTCAGGTGGCCTGTGGGTAAGTCAGTCAGTCAGTCAGGTGGCCTGTGAGTAAGACAGTCAGTTAGTTGGCTACTTATTATGTCAGTCATTTTGTTGGCTAGTTATTAGATCAGTCAGTTAGCTAGTGAGTATGTCAATTGTCAGTAACAGTAAGTCAATTGGCTGGTGAATAGGTCAGTCAGTGAGTGGGCTAGTGAGTAGGTCAGTCAGTTGGCTAGTAGGTCCGTCAGTCAAACAGTTGACTGGTGCATTAGTCAGTCAGTCAGTTGGCTAGTAGATCAGTCAGTCGGTAAATTGGCCTGTGAGTAAGTCAGTCAGTTGGCTAGTAGGTCCGTCAGTCAATCAGTTGACTAGTGCATTAGTCAGTCAGTCAGTTGGCTAGTAAGTCAGTCAGTCAGTAAATTGGCCTGGGAATAAGTCAGTCAGTTGGCTAGTTGGTACGTCAGTGTCAATTGGCTGGTGAATAGTTCAGTCAGTGAGTGGGCTAGTGATTAGGTCAGTCAGTCAGCTAGATAAAGAGTATGTCAGTTTATAAATTGACTGAATGGATCAGTAAGTCAATTGCCTGAGTAATAGGTCAGTCAGTGAGTTGGCTAGTGAGTAGGTGAGTCAGTTGACAAGTGGGTCAATAAGGTCAGTCAATCTATCTGTCTGTCAGGTAACCAACCGTCATCTTCACGGAACTCAACCGGAGCTGGGTCTTCGAATCTGGCCAGCACGACCTGCTCGTCAGCATCCTGAAAAATGAGTTAGTTTGTGAGTGACTGAAGGATAAGTGAGTGAGTGGATGAATTAGTGAGTGAGTGAATGATTTAGTGAGTGAGTGGATGAATTAGTAAGTGAATGAATATCAGTAAGTGAGTGAATGAACAAGTGAGTTAGTGGATGAATTAGTAAGTGTGTAGATGAATTAGTAAGTGAGTGGATGATTTAGGGAGTTGAGTGATCATTAAAATAGTGGATGAAATAGTGAGTGGATAATTCAGTAAATTATTGGATGAATCAGTGAGTTCTTTTTGACTCACGTCTGATTTTGATGCACTTTCAAACTTTCACTGAAAAATCTACCAAATAATTGACAAATCGATATCTTACTTCACAATAACTCACTGATTTACGTTGTTCTGGCAGTTCACCTTTCAGCTCTATTTTTGATTCACTTCACTTACTGATTCATTCAATAACTCAATGATTCATCCACTCACTTACTGATTCATCCAACAACTTACTGATTCATCGACTAATTTACTGGTTCATCTACTCACTTAAT
>OZ038444.1:789081-801581 GCA_964036265.1 Daptonema setosum
TGAGCGCTGTGTTTTTTTTAATATATTTTTTTTATAACTCTGAAGCAGAACAGTAATACTGAGGACAATGTTAATTTTTAGGCTCTTCTTATTTTTCACCCTTTCAAGACACGTCTTCAATACAAAGCAGTAAACCAGAAAACGTAGATTTTTCGGTGCTATGCACCATCCGTTTATGGGTTTTCAAGATATTACGTCTTTAATACAACGTAGTTATACTGAAAACATTGCAATTTTGGTGTTACCTGTCATATTTTTCAGTCCTTTAAATCATGTTTCTAAACCAGATCTGTAATGCTGAATACGTATGTGAAATTTTCGGCTCGATTCAAAATCCGTTTTCGGTCTTTCAAGTCTCGCCTTCAGTACTAAAAACGTCGAAATCTGGGCGCTAAGCGAGATCGGTTTTCAGGCTTCCATGATAGTCTAAAATATAAAGTATTAGGGGTGGAAACGTCGTATTTCCGGCGCTACGTGCCATCTACATTTGACCACATCAGTTTGCTAAAAATTTACAGTAATGCTTCATATAACGTAAATTTCACGGCGCCATTTGCAAACAGTTTTTGGTTTCTTAAGACACGTCTCCAATACTAGTAGTAGTTATGAAAACGCCGAAAGTTCGGTGCTACGCACCATCCGTTTCGGGCTTTTGAGATACGACTCCAATACGTCGCAGTAAGATTGAAAACGTCAAAATTTTGGCGCTACGCGTCAGCCGTCAAGAACAACTCATAGCCCTTGAATCATGTATAAAAACTTAAAAAGGGGTGGTGCGTAGCACCGAAATTTCGACGTTTTCAGGTTTACTACTTTGTATTAGAGACGTGTCTTGGAAGACCGAGAACTGATTCTATGGGAACCAAAAATTTAACGTTATCCTCAACATAACTGTTCTGCCTCAGAATTACGAGAAAACCATAAAAAGGCGCGTAGCGCCGAAAATTTGATGATTAGTTCTATTGCTTTGTATTGGAGACGTACATGAAAGCCCGAAAATAATGGTAAGTACCATCGAAAATTATAAGTTCTGCTCAAAACTGAAAGCTGAGCCTTTGCAGTGTGGACTGCCAATTTGTAGACACCATTTTGTTACCTTGAACCGGAATCAGTTTTACTGAGCGAGTGAGTGAGTTCGTGAATGAGTGAGTGAGTGATTTAGTGAATGAGTGAATGAACGGGGGAGATGGATGACCAGATGAGTAAATACGGTAGCTAAGTGATATGATTTGAAAGTACAAGGAAACATCTACCAACAGTAATCGATAAAATGATATTCGATAAAATACTCGAATCGCACCGTCAAAAACATCATCAAGTTCTCCAAGTATTGTACTTACGTACGTGAAAATTCTGTAAAAGTGTATCCAACAAACTCATTTCAAATATACTGAAAGAACTGAGTAGGAACAATAGTATTTTTCTACCCATAATTTACCAACAGCCGTCATTCCTCAGTTTCAGTCGAAATTCGATGAAAACGGCCATTAATACCGGTATTATGACGTTGCACCTTGTTCCATAAGCAATAAATTTGAATTAAAATACTGCGTATTGCACTATACACCCGTTTCCACTCGTTTTTGCTTACTTACAAGGTAAAAACTTCGATATTTCCAGCAAACATTGAATTTTTGGATTTTCGTCGATTTTCAGTCATTTTATGCTTTTTAGCCCTATTTATCTTGTTTCAAACGTCAACTAAAGCATCTTAAAGTATTCCATCATTTCTTTGCCTATCAGGGGAACCTGATATCATGAATGAACTACCGATTAACAGCCAACCATGTTTGGAAATTTGGAGAAAATCCACAAATTTAGCGATTTTAAGCAAAAAATGGCCCGTAGCTCGAAAAAATGGGGCCATGTGGGGGGGGGGGGGGGGTAGCACATGACCTTTTTGAAGGTCTACTATGGGGGCATCATCCCTCACACTCGGTTTGTCTGGATAAATCTGGCAACTTTTTTTATTTTGACATTTATCTCTCCAACTTAACAAATTTTTCAAAAAAAGTTAATTTTCAAAATTTTCCAGGATGGATTTCTATATTGAATTGACGCGGAATTAAGTCTACTTTCATAATCTGTTATTCATTTAGTGATTGGAGAACTCTATCGCTGACGGCCGCCGTTTGAAGTGTCCAGATCGCATATTTCCGGTTTTAAGCAACTTTGAACCAAACGGTTATACGGTAATGATACACTACCCTGGTAGGTTCCAAAACGCTATAGAACTCGATTTTGATAAGAGGGGCCAAAATCTGTAGGTTTTCTCAGGCAAGGCGTTTTAAATTAGCTAACTAAACGCTTATTCAAAGTCAGAAGGAGATACACGCAATTTTTACCTCTGAAACAAGATTTTATCGAATGAAAAAAATTCAATAAATTTATACCACAAATGTTTCAGAATAAGAAAAAAAGACTTGATTGTTTACAGGCTAAAATAACTGAGTTTATTATTCCACAAATCACGTAAATGTCCTAATTGTTCATGTATGAATCGCTCGGATTTTGACCCACACGCATTTTTGCAAGCATTGATGCGTTGTGGCCACTGTGATTGTCCGATCAGCCTGGCTTTATAAATTTACCTGAAAAAATTTCAATCAAATCTGATCTCTGTGCCGAGAGTTATTCAGCTTCAAAGTGTTGTCATTTTTTTGGACCACCCTGTATCAAGGGACGGCCGCTAGGCCGTTCCCTTAATATGGTTCGATTAAGATAAGCTTTTTTGCGGGTATCTCGATCCAGGACACGATTTCCTGAGTGTCCCGCAGATCGGATGAAGCTTATCACTATTTTTAAGGGATTTTAAGAAAAAAAAATCAAAAATCGCAGGCAAAATGGAGAAAGAATCGTTGTATGAGCGATAGGATGTTCCTATTGAGAAATATTTTAAACCGCGTGGGTAAGACACATGCAGAAGCGTATTCCGCTATTCAA
The DNA here is from genome assembly GCA_964036265.1 of Daptonema setosum. Lineage (NCBI taxonomy): Eukaryota > Metazoa > Nematoda > Chromadorea > Monhysterida > Xyalidae > Daptonema > Daptonema setosum. Next base: position 792,025 of record OZ038444.1, read on the forward strand.
CTGATTGATTGATCGAAACAGGAAAAAACGGCCACGGGGTAAGTAAACGACAAAATTAAGCACATTTTTCAGAAAAATTATTTTTTTGGTATGATCAGAATCTGAATGATTCTTAAAATGTGCTCATTCGACGCGGAATCAAATTTCAATATGACCTTATTTCGACCCCTTTTTTGATAAACCAATTGTAATTAAAAAAAAACCCGGAAAACAGATAATTTAAAATGTCGACCTTGTTGACGATTTTTGCCCATATGAAACTCAGATTATTGTCAGGTTTGAAATATTGGAGTCCTTCGTAATGATAGAATGTTTAGAAGGACTAAACTTCAAACAAAAGATGTTTTTCAAACCTAATCAGGACCTTTAAATAAATTGTTATGATCCGCCAAATACAGCAAAAATAGAAAAAAAATTAAAAAAGTTTCAGATTTTTTTGTCATTTCTAGATTTGTACCAATATCATCAAAACACAACAAAACCGTATTTTAAGAAATCTTGAAGTGAAGATTTTTTTTTTGCAAGAACGTGGTTTTTTTACATGGTATTTTCACATGTTAAAGTACAACTCGGCGCTAACCAAATAATAGTCAGGTTTTGAAGTTACTTTCCCAATAGATGTATTTACAAATGTATGATTAGAAACTAGGATTGATGATGGGAACCGACTTAAATAATATTTTTGGTTAATGTAGTCAAGTGGATAGTGGGTTTGCACGTTAAACTGGTGGTTCTGGGTTCAATACCCCTAAAAATCAATGACCACGAAATTGTTGAATTGTTTTATTTTTGATATTATATACTGCTCTAGAACCTCAACGGTCTATTTTAGATAACGTAAGGCAGCTTTTAATTCACTGTATTACTAATCCACGGACTTTTTTTACATCATTCTGTCAATTAAATGTAATGACTTTTTTTATAAGAAAAAATTGAAGGGGTTCGTGAATGATCCCTGTCCCTGTTCTCACGATTTTTTCTGTAATCCATTATTTGAAATTCCACGTTTGTTGAAGATCTAAGAAATTTTCACATAATCTATGTACATGTGATTTGTTCACACATAAAAAAGTTAAAGACAAGCAACTAAAAATGCCCTGAAGGCATGGGGAGTAACGAATATGGTTCGATCCTAGCAAGTCCAATCGTGAAAAGTAAGAGACAAGAAAGTTTTTTTCTCATATTTTTGTAGTCTGATCGTGAAAAAGCAGGAAACAAGATTTGCGATGAATCACGAAAAGCTTGTACTTCATTAAATCAAGAATCAAATCAAATTACACGAAACATATTTGGGACTTTTGGGTGGAAACTAAATCCTCTGTATTTCGTCCGTAGTTCTGAGCATAAATATGTATATTTTCTTGCGTTTGTGTGACCTGTCTGCCACGACCTTTGTTATTTAATTTTGAAAAAGTAAAGCATGGGACTTTTTTGTAAGATATGTTTTTACTGAATTATAGCATTTTCTTTAGAGTTAAATCGTATTTCTAATGATTACCACGCCACTCATGAAAAGTCCCAGATATATTTCATGTAATTTGATTTGATTCTTGATTTAATGAAGTACAAGCTTTTCGTGATTCATCGCAAATCTTGTTTCCTGCTTTTTCACGATCAGACTATCAAAAATATGAGAAAAAAACTTCCTTGTCTCTTACTTTTTCACGATTGGACGATCTTTTTCACGACGATCACGGCTAGGATCGAACCATATTCGTTACTCCCCATGCCTTCAGGGCATTTTTAGTTGCTTGTTTACATAATGGCCGGATAAATGACTGGCAGTATGACTGACTGACTGACTGACTGACTGACTGACTGAATGATTGACTGACTGTCTGATTGACAGACTGTATGATTAACTACTATAGGGACAAGAACTTTTTGCAGAGTTACTGTTTGTGTTTGCATTTAAAAACAATATACAGGGTGGCCCCTGTTTGATGTCGAATTTAAAAAATATATATATTGGAAGACAAGTGCTCATTTGCACATCATATGTATGTAGGTGAAAACACATGAAAATCGAATTTTTGTTGTCAGATTTGACTTCTTCCCTCGATTTTATGACTTTTTGTGAAAAATCGGGAAAATTTTTTTGTTGCTTTTCGAATTGTAGGTTGAAGTTTCTCATAATGTAAACGTGTCAAAAAACATTAGAATTTTCTAATTCTGTATGTCATTTTAATGGAACTGACCACAAAATAAAGTTAGTATTGGCTTAGACTGGTGCAAAAAAGACAAATATCACATGCCATTTTTTGGCCTGAAATATTCAAATTGAAAGTTATCAGAATTTATCTTGCCTTTGTAACCCCAAGGTGGTTTTTACGTTAAATTCGCACACTGTTATTTTTTGGAGCATGGTTATCATAACAAGAAGCTATTGAATCGACTTTCTAATGTATGATTTTTTTTCCAAAAAACGTCGATTTTTTAGGTTACTCAGATTTTTTCATAAAATCACTAATATATCCAGGTATTTTCCAGATTACGTATCATAAAAACCAGTTTATATTTGTTTTTCGTAATCTGAATCCCTTTTAAAACCAATTGATTGTTTAATCGCCGCAATACGACCCGTTACCATAAAGCACAGAAATGTTGAAAATTCAGGGAAAAAGTATATTAATTTTGGTAAGAAATAAATTTGAAAAAAAGTCTTACGGGGACGGACTGGAAAGCGACTGACTGGATGACTGACGAGCATAGTGATTGACTTAATAAAGTATTCACTGACAATGTATCTGACTGACTGACTGACTAACTGACCGGCCGACTGACTGACTGACTCATTTAAAAATAATCTCTGATTTTTCTGACTGACTGACTGACTGAATTATTTAAAATTATTCACTGAACTTCCGGATTGAGTGAGTGAGTGACTGACTGATTGACTGATTGACTAACTGACTGAATGATTAACTAATTGGTTGACTGGTTGACTTACTTACTGACTCACTGACTGACTGAACGAATGACAGACTGACTGACTGACTGACCGACTGACTGACTGATTGACTGACTGACTGGCTTGCTGACTGAGTGACCGACTGCCTTATTGATTGCGACTGACTATCTAACTGACTGACTGACTGACTGACTGACTGACTGACTGACTGACTGACTGAATAACTGTTTGATTGACTGACTGACTGACTGACTGACTGACTGACTGACTGACTGACTGACTGACTGACTGACTGACTGACTGACTGACTGACTGACTGACTGACTGACTGACTGACTGACTGACTGACTGACTGACTGACTGAATGACCGACTGACTTACCGATTTCGACTGCCTAACTAACTGACTGACTGACTGACTGACTGACTGACTGACGATGCGACCGACGGACTGAGTGAGTGAGTGACTGACTGACTTGACTGACGGACGGACGGGACAGACTAGCTGACAGACAGACTGACGGACTAACTGATTAGTGACTGTATGAATTATTGACTCTCTTTTTTTCGGTCTTGATAAACTGTTGATACCTTATCATGTATAATCGAATTTTTTGGTTACGCCTTTTTTGGGAATTTTTTTTGTGTAAAACCTTTCCCTCACCCAGAAATTGGCGGTCGAAAGCAGCAATTTGGGGTTGATGAAAAGGTTTTACACAGAAAAGTTCTTAAAAAGATGATTATGACTCTTTTTAGGAACTTGTTTGTGTATAAAACCTTTTCATCAACCCAAACTGCTGCTTTCGACCACCAATTTCTGGGTGAGGGAAAGGTTTTACACAAAAAAAATTCCCGAAAAAAGGCGTAACCAAAAAATTCGACTATATGTATGTATTCTTACACAGTAGAAACACGAAAAAATGTCTCATTCTAATCTCACTTTTCACATAGAATTTCCTACGTAGTTTACTGTCATTAGCAAGAACAAGAAATTTCAGGCTCATGTTCAACGCAGAAATCAGTGAGTGCGTAATGACAATTTAATTGCTCACCTTTCACACGTGTTGAGCAGCACATTGTTGCCATCGATTCCGCCGCACACCAGAATGTGTCCGTTGTTGAGCAGGATGGCACCCGGCTGGTCGTACCTCACCGTACTCATTGACTGACGTTGGTGCCACGATTCATCGGCCAGTGACAAGTCGTACATGCGGGAACTGTCGGTACCGTTCATGAACCCTGAAACTCGAAGCACACTCTTTGTAATTTATTCAACCATTAAAATTTACATTTTTTTCTTGCTAGAACTTGACAGATTAAAAATATTTTTCATTCTACTTTAACAATGGAACTCTTCGGAGATACTTCATTTCATTTCTGAAGAAAATAATCAAACCGAAACCTCACACGCATAAAACGAAAATTTAGAGTTTATGCACAGTTCAGTATTGTTAATCATTTTAATTGTTCCGCGAAAATCGTGTTTTTCTACAGAATCAGGGATAATCAAGGGATAACAAGAAATAATGAAGAGTATAGCCTATCCAGGGTTTCTTATTACTCACAAAAGTACTTAGCGCGCAATTCGGATTCAAAATGGATCTTGGCGCGCTTTCAAAATTTCGAGATATAAATACTTTTTTAACATAACATTTGTGAAACATACGAAAATTACGCTCAATTCATTGCATACGTGCGTAACCGACCTGCAAAACTAATTTCTGATAACAAGAAACCCTGACCAATCCATAACTGTCCCAAAAACTTTATTTTCAAAACGCCTTTTTATAGTGGGTTTACTGCTCGTCAAATATTGAACGATGAAGTCCTCTTTGTGAAACGGACTTTACAAAGGAGTAACTTGAGATTTGTATCCAAGGAATATTTGTTGAAGAAAAGTATCTACACTGAAGTAGCCAGAGAATAATCATAATTTTTTGATTTATAACACAAATTTGCAATCTAATTCTGCTACTGGACAAATCTGACGAATGCAACGCACAGTGAACAAAGCTTGAAATTATGGGATTAGGTATTTTGGAGGCTATTTTATTTCATGAATGGTCGATTTTTTTACATAATCTCTTGGGAGCAAAAATTATATTTCGCGTTCAGCAAAATTCGATGAAATATGTACCCAGGGTCTCTGGTTATACAATTCATTTTGCATGGACCCTTTATTCACGTACGTAGGCTGAAAAACAAGGTTGCGCACACGAGCAACTTTTGTGAAATATATTTACAAAGAGATGTTTGTAATCCATTCGACATTTACTGTGATATTTTTTTTATAAATACATGAACGTGAATAATGAATGATTAATAAACATCATCATTGTCCAAGTAATCAAGTCGGTTGAAAAACAATTTTAATAAAAATTTGATAATAACCTAAAAAATTATTGTCACTACTCTCCCATTTCAGTAGTAAATATACTACTCATCATTGCTATCAACCGCTACTTTACTCATAAATTTCCTCACATTACTATTGTGTCGTTTCACCATACGGTTAATTTGCAATATTATTCCACAATGCACATGACTGAAGTTAACTGCATGAATACTGAATTCTGTTAAGGGTGGGGAAACGGGGGATGGGTAATATTTGTTGTTTATATATTTTGGCTTGCCGATTTTGGACGGGCATGTCCCAAAACATGACTATGAGAAATGGACTACCATAACCCAATAATGTTGGGTTTGGTCGTGTTATAATTTGGGTGTTATATTTTTGGCATTTAGGTGTATTATACAGAGTGGGCCAAAAAAAAATCCCTGGGCCAAAACAGATTCCGTGAAACCATAACTTTTGTTGTGGTTGCTGAATTTGTTTGAAAATTTAAGGTAACTTCAATAACACGTTATATTAGTTTTCTATGAAATTTCAGAAAGATTTCTGAAACACGCCGGCCACACGATCAGGATACATGTAAATTTCAGTTTTGCCTTCAAACGGCGTCATTTTTCTATCAAGTCGTCAAGTCATGAGTTTAAGTTAGTATTAAGTAGTTATTTGATACTGAATTAAACGAGTGAACGAGTGATAATATTACAATAAATATATGGAACCCTTTAAAATATCAATTTGGTTTAAATTTAGTTTTTATGTGTATAAAATACTGAAACAGTATGATGATTGCTTTTTTTGTCCCATGACTGATGTACGGCAATACCGTAGAGTTTGTTTAATAAATCAATTCAAATGAAACTGTCTGAATATATCATTGATAAAATATTTTAGGTCTTCCTAAAGGATCAAAAGAATGCATAGCATATGTATACATTAACGAGTTTTTAACGAGCTCCAAACACAGATTTGAATCCAAAATGGGCTCGCGCAACCATTCTGAGACAAAAAACCCTGGATAGTCGTCTCTATCCAATTTTTCATACCACCGCCCCACCGAATCACCTAAACGTGTTCACTCACCTCCGATCACATACAGATGGCCCTGGCTGAAGACGGCCGCATGATCATAGACGGTCTCGGGCATCGGCACCAGCGGCACGCATATCGGGTTGGCCATGTGGCATAACTCACATGATTTCAATTGATCACCATTCAAACCACCACGACCACATATTATCAACGTGTCGTTGCCCGTGCACGTCATGCTATGCAAAGAACGTGTCACAGTCATGTGCGTCAACAAACGGCTGGTGTCAGAGCGCGGGTCTGACTCGTACACCGAGTCCAGGTCATTCCCATAAAATCCGCCACTCGTGTAGAACTTGCAATTGCATGCGGTGCCGGCCATACCGAAATACGTTTTGTCCGCTCCTGAGGAAAATACATCGAATGAGGAAATTGCCGTGTAATATTTTTTGCTAGAATGATATCCACTTAAATTAAGTGGTCGTGTTTTTTGTGTCCAAATATGTATGTATAACGTGTTACTTGAACGGATAATAAAAAAATATCACGCTCACTAATTTGACGTCGAGGACTGAAAATGTGTTTCTTATGTACAAATCCTACATACATACAGGATGGGCCAAAAAAACCACACAACTTTGAAGGTTAATAACTTTGTGAATACGAATCGGATAAATTAACGGTATGCGTCATTTCAGTATATATTTGAAATCAAAAATTCCCATGCAATCAGAAGTTACGCAACAATTTCTTAAAAATACCATTCTTACAACCGGGCTGGAGTTCTATAACATATGGGTTACATTACAATAGATATTTGTTAGTGTTTTTACGGCTCAGACAAACTGTTTTGGTTTCTTCAGCGTTATTCAGTTAAGACCTAGTTAATGAATCTGTTTAAAACAATATTTTCTTTAACTCAGACCGTTTTTAACATGAAAACTACCATTAATGATAGAAAACAGACTGTTGAGCATTAAACACAGAACGTCCATATTGTACATTTTATCAACTTTAATATGCTTTCTATGTTTCTGAAACATGTCGAAAACTTTGTTTCTCAAATTTATGTTCAATTTCTGTTCTCTTTTGTGCATTTTTTTTTGTAAAAAACGAAATTGTATGGGTTTTCAGCGGATGAACAGCAACTTTTCGGTAAAAGTTTGATATCTTTTCGAAAAATTGAAATTTATCTATAATAATTACATAAATGAAAGTCAACGATATACCAGTTTAAATGATGCAAACCGTAGTTCAATCTGATTCTTAGTCACTGAGTTATTATCCTCCAAAGTTGTGTGGTTTTTATTGGCCCACCCTGTATGTTGCTTAATATGCGCACTATGTGAACATTACTTTTGCGCTTGTTTGCTATTATTACATTTATTATAATTGTTTCAATTATTAGCATTACTAAAATTATTACAAAAAAATGCGAATGATTTTTCTGAGCAATCAGCAGTTTTATCCAAATAAAAAGCAGAAGGATTACGGGTTACTTAACCATCTAGTGGATGCAAAGGTTTCAGTCGTAAAGAATTGATAAATAAATGCAATTTTTTATGTTGGAAACATTTTAGAAATCAGAACATGTTCATTGAACGTGTTCTAAGCTCAAATCGGTTGATTTTATATTACCGTCGATTATATTAATCTTATTTTTCTACTTTCGTCGGATTTATCCTTTCATCACAAACCTTGACCCCTGCATGCATCAAAAAACCTATTGAACCAGTACTAAACTTTCGTGGCAGTTTGAACTATAAAATAACCAACCAAAATTGTCGCATTTGTCAAATGCACCGGCACCCGGCACGTAGGTTTGGCCATCATACCTTAATTGTCCAGCGACAGCGATGCCGGTCCAGGTGGCTTTCACGATCGTGGTGAGGCACAGCAGGACGGTGGGGAGAAGTAGTGACGCCCGCATGGTCGATGTTGGTCTGAAGTACGATCATTGCGTTTATCAAATTACGAATTGACGACATTTCGCCAAACCGAAGTTTGATTAATAAAAAGCATATCAACTTTTTGGCCAACATAGTTGAAAATTTCATGGAGGAACATCATAATGCCTTCTACTTTTAAAACATTTATCCAGCTTGATGTGACTGTGACAGTATATGCGACAAATTGTTTTTTTTTCAAATTGATTGACTAAATTTGGGAATGAATCTTTTATGAGTTTTCTTGTAGGATAATATTTATTCAGATAGAATGCGAGTCAGTCAGTCAGTCAGTCAGTCAGTCAGTCAGTCAGTCATGCAGCCATTTAAATACAGTTGTTCGTTACTATTCCAGCCATTCAACCTTGTCAGTCACTTAGTCAGTCGATCAGCTTCTCAGTCGGTCATCAGCCAGTCACTCAGTCAGTCAGTATGTTACTCAGTCAGTCAATATTTAGTTTCTGCACTCAATTATTCATTCAATGCGTAAACATGACAGTTATAGCGTATTCTCGCCGTCTGTCTAAGCGCGTGCAGCAGAAAAATGTCGTTCATGAAACAATATTTGTCTCCGTTAGCGAATGAAAAGAGAAAGAACAAGTGCAGTTTCTTTCTCATTAAACAGAGAAAAGATTTTCCATTTTCTTAGGCGTTTGTAAAATAACCTAAAGCCGATTCTGCTTTTTCGAAAAAAATGCACTCCTTTCGGGGGGTTGGCTAATCCGCGCGTGTGCACAGTAATGTTTCATGAACGACATTTTTTCTGCTGCACGCGCTTTTACAGACGGCGCGAACACGATTTATGCAAAAAAATTTGGGAGACACTAATAAAATGTAACTACAGGTGCCGAAAAATGCCAACACTTTGTGACACAGATGTCTGATTAAGCTGACTTTTCCTGGGATTAAAATAAACATATCAGTTTATATGAACCTTTACATATAAAACCAAATAACTCGGCCAATCACAGCGTCCGTCACGCTCATTGAGTGAAAAACTGCGTGCGGAAGAACCGAGTTCTGCATAACCTGTTGCTTGAAGTATTATTTTCACTTTTATTATTTTCATCAACATTAACTGGTTTATTTCTAAATTTTCGGTAATAAAAAAATTCCACTTTATAAAATTCTTTGTGCAAGCAAATGTTTTTTTTTCAAAAACTTGACAATCTCTAGTGGAACTATTTTCAAAACTCATTTTTGTAAATTCTTGTTTTATGTAAAACGTATATAACATGCCTTGTGTCAGCACGCGCAAACTGTATACATACATACAGTATTTAAGTATTAAGGTCTGTTGGTGATTGACCGGTGATTGACCG
>OZ038444.1:804081-819081 GCA_964036265.1 Daptonema setosum
GAGTGAGTGAGTGAGTGAGTGAGTGAGTGAGTGAGTGAGTGAGTGAGTGAGTGAGTGAGTGAGTGAGTGAGTGAGTGAGTGAGTGAGTGAGTGAGTGAGTGAGTGAGTGATGTCGGATCCGCAACGATGATCCGACTAATGGAATGCTGTACCCAAGGCAGATGCTGTTCCGGCCGATGTTTGGGTTGTTCGCACGGAGTGGTCGGCCGGACGCATCTGCTTGGGGGCAGCTGGGGCAACTGGGCAAGTAAGGTTATCAGCCGCTAAAGGCCGATGGATCCGACAGCCCACATACATATGTACTTCATTTACATTATTCGATTTGTGAATTCTATAATTTGTCTTCGTTGTAATATTTGTTATAGTTAATCAAACTGTACCTTGTAATAGCTGTTAATATTTATGTAAGCGTAATATTTGTTATATTAGTATAAAGAGCTGTTCCTTGTTATAGATTAGTTTGAAAACACAGTTGTTTTAGTTCATTTAATCATTTTCATTCTGTTACAGTTCTAATTGAGTTACTTAATATAATTAGTTCTCGTTATGATTTCAAATAATGTTCTTGTTTATCATAATATCTTTTCAAGTTTATTGTTTTTAAGTTGTCTTTTTTCGGTTTAATATGTAAGGTTTTTACCCATTGAAACTTGAGGTATCGTAATTATCTTCAATAATAAATTCTTTTAATAATCATAATCAAAATGAAAACCATATTCTGTCTTCAGGTAACGTACATAAGTTCTGGAAATATGTAAATTCAAAGACGAAAGTTAAAGACTCACTTCCCATCTTAGTCGATCAAGGCAAAGAGCTGGTGTCCGATCAGGAAAAAGCAAACCATTTCTGTAACCACTTCTCTTCAATTTATTCGGGTAACTCAACCAAAGTTTGCCAGGACAATGATAAAAACATTCAGAAAACTAAACCAAAAACATTTTCGTTTAACCCAGATTTTTATCCCATTTTTACACCTGAACAAGTCAGTGAAACCATAAGATCTTTAAAAAATAATAATGCATCTGGTTTTGACAAAATACCAAACATCTTCTTGAAAAAACTGAACCATGCAATAAGCATTCCACTGGCCAAAATCTTTAACGTGTCATATCATACTTCCTGTTTCCCTACATCATGGAAGCATGCGAAAATTATTCCAATACATAAAAAAGACAACAAATCTTTAGCATCAAATTACAGACCGATTTCTTTAAATGCAACTATCTCCAAAGTATTCGAAAAAATAATTAAAAAGGCTGTCTTAAATTGTTGCTTAGCCAACAATTTAATCACTCCTGCCCAATATGGTTTTATACCTGGAAAATCTGTTGAAAGCCAACTTTTGAGATGTCATTATGACTGGGCTACCAACAAAGATGCAGGTAACTGCACAGATATTATATACTTAGACCTCACAAAAGCCTTTGATCTTGTACCACAAAAATTAAGAAACTTGAAGCTGGCTGAACATTTCGTTGATTTTGTAATATCTTATTTAGACAATAGAACCCAATCAGTCTGCATAAATAATGGTAGTTTAAACAAACAAACATCAGTGACTATGGGTGTACCGCAAGGTTCTGTGTTAGGCCCCCTTCTTTTTATCCTATTTATGAACGATCTACCAAATGTCGTAAAACATTCTAAAATAGTCCTCTATGCTGATGACATTAAACTATACTCAGAGATAAAAAAACAATACAGACATAGAAAAATTACAGTCTGACTTAACCTCTGTTCAAAATTGAATCTCGAAAAATGGCAAAAAAATATCTGCCCCAAAATCAGCAGTTTTGAGAATAGGAAAATCAAAATTCAAAGGAACCTATCAAATTAATGGTGACAAAATTCCAGAAAATGAGGTTTTTCGTGACCTAGGCGTTTTAGTCGACTCCAAATTAACCTTCTCTAATCAAGTAGAAAAACTTTGCCAAACAGCCGGAAAGTCAATCTATTGCCACTTATCGTTAGACTGATTGTAAATGACCTGGTGGTGCTCCATAAACTTATTCACAAAAAGTTCAGGGATTTGGATCCCTCTGATTTCATTTCATTTAATAAATCTAACACCCGAGGACACTCTTTCAAAAATGTGAAAACTCATGCAGGAGTTTCATTGAGAAACCATTTAATATATAGATGTCTGAATATCTGGAATGAGCTTCCTCAGGAATTAGTTACAGTTCCATGTTCTGCGGTTTTTAGGAGAAAATTGATTGATTCAAACATCATATATAAATACGTCGAAGATATAAAAGCTTACTTTCTTAGATAGCCGATATGCTTGAAACACAGAACTGCAGTTTTATCACATTCCATTCCATTCCATTTAACTTTATTCGATTGAAACATTACTTTAATTTAAACGATTTTGATCCGTTTTACAATTGATGCAAACGCGTATTATACGTTGAAAAACTGTTGTTATTCCTCTCCTTAAACCCTTTAGGTTTTCGAAATGTCCCTTAAGACAATTTCCGTATATATCGCGTCGTTATTCTGTTTTCATGTTCAATTCTAATAATTCTTTAAAGTTAATTATTTTTCATGTTTTTTACATCTTTTATTCAGGTAATTTGTAATTCGTAATTTTTGTAAGACAGATTATATGCGAGACAACACAATGAAATCTGAAATCTGAATCAATCGAAGTCGGAAAATTAACTTTATGGCATCCGCTTAATTGTCTAACTCGTGACTTGGAATTCTTCTTCATTTTAGCCTTGTACGTTTCCAATTTTCGGACGAACGGAACCTGGTTATTGTACGTTTATACGATATTCTTATTCTGCAATTATTCGATAGTCGCGCCGAGTGTCCGAGTTTTTCGCAAACAAGAAAAGACGAACGGGAAGGTGAGTTAAAACCGGGAGTAATTTGATCTTGAATTTATCAATATTCACTCGTCAATATTTTAATTTTTCGTGGGTAATCGACTTCGTAATTGACCTTGTACGCAGATATCGTTGATAAATAATTTTTTCTTCAATTGCCTGAACAGAATAGTTATTGATGAATAACTAATCTGTTAATAGTAGTTATATAAATTGTATCTTTATAACACATGGGATTATCACGTCACTTCAGTAGATGAATAAGGATTTTCCAAAGATGCAATCCGGTCATTTACAGCGTAAAATCGGGCCTATGAAGGCAAATCTAGCAGACCAGTTGAGACAGACGATGATACCATCACAGTTATTCAATGACGGTGATGATATTCAAACGAAAGTTGATTCGTTAACAACTCACCGTCTGACATTGGTCAATCAACTGGCCAAATTACAAAAATTGGTCGCCAACTTCAAGGCGACTGATACAGACTGGTCACAAATTCTTTTGTCGCCTCTGCCACCGAATGAACTGGCAGATGAGCAAAAGAAATATGATGAGCAGGCAGTGAATGGGTACTTGCTTCTTATCGCACAAGCAGAGTCTGCTTGCATAAATATTGAAACGAAACTGATGGAGATCAGTTTACTCATGACTCAGTTGCAACCAGTTAGCCAGGTGTCGAGTACCATTTCTCAAATGATGAGTCAATCAACAGGTTCAGTGTATACTCAATCGATGGCAGGTTCAATATTGAATCCTTCCATGCAGTCACCAATTCATCACACATCGGTGTTTCATCCGTTGGTGCCGATGATGCAGTCACCACCGAGTCAAATGGCTAGTTCAGGGGGTGTTACGTTTCAGTAAAAAGGGCCACGAGCTGACATTCCAGAGTTTTCGGGTGACTATAAACAGTGGCTGGAATTCAGAGACACGTACGAAACCTTTGTTGGGTGGATTCCCTTGTCGATAAGATTCCCTTGTCGATAAGTGGATCCACCCAAGAAGGGAATCTTGTCGATAAGATTCCCTTGTCGGGTCGATGGGTGGATTCCCTTGTCGATAAGATTCACACCGTGTGTGACAATCATGAACGTTTAAATGACATGTATCATGGATCAGATAGATCTGACAAACACACGAAAAATAAAAACAATAATCAGGCCTCTAGTACTCAGGGTTATTCGAACGTGTTTGCAACAACAACATCAACAAAACGAAACAGTCAAAATCATCAAGCTCCGAAGTTCGCAAATCGAGGTACGCAGAATCGTCAACCGTATCGTGGTCAACAACCAAACCTACAACGCAGTCATCAACCAAATCTGCAACCGTATAATCATCAAGCAGCGAATCGTTATAATAATCAGTCGATTACTAAAAAGAACAATCGCAAATGCATTTTTTGCATGGGTGATCACTTCAGTGATCAATGCCAATCCGTGGCTGATGTGGCAGCACGAAAACGGATTGTGATCGATAAGAAACTATGTTTCAAGTGTTTCGGCTCACAACACTCAGTGAAAGAGTGTCGTTCAATGAAGGTGTGTTTTTTCTGCAAACAACCTTCACATCATACTGCATTGTGTTTTCTGTCGAAAAACAATAGCTCATCGACATCTACTCGTACACACGTTAAGACAACAATCGACAATAATGACTCAGATGATGAGGTTACGTTTGGAGCGATGAACACTCAAAAAACACTACGAATACGAAGACAGTGGTGAGCACGAGTCTCGAAGACAAAACATGGGCACTCATGAATGTGTGCCTGGAGGTTTCTAGCGAAAAAAATCCGGAGAAAACCGAGAAGGTTTGGTGTTTCATTGATCCGGGTAGTCAGCGTTCCTTTCTATCGGACGTCATTGCGCAACGTTTGCAGATTTCCAAGAAGGGCGGAAAACATCAGATGATGAAGGTGAATGCGTTCGGCTCTCAGCAACCGTTGTCCATCAAGTGCAGTAACGTGTCTTTCGTGATCAAACAAACGGATGGTCAGTTCTTCCCGGTGTCAGCGAAGTTGGTTCGACAGTATATAATTAATCACAAGCACATTTGTCCGAAACTGTCACCGAGCGATAAAAAGAAAATAAAGGAATTGGAACCAAATTTTGAGTTCGAGGACTTCAAAACAACTACAGTGAAACCGAATATTCTATTACAAATGGATGTTTATTCGCAGATTACGGTCGGGCCGATCGTCCCATTGCCTTCTGGTTTGTCGTTTCAGAATACGGAATTTGGTCCGATTGTTTTCGGACGCACAGTTGTTGATGTTCAGGATCGGCTTATCAGTTCATCAATAATCACCATGAATGTCAGCGAGGACCAGCCGAGCATTTTGGTTTCTCAGAATGATGATGAAGATGTGAATTGGGATAATTTACATCAACTATTCGGTAATGACCTCGAAGAAGAAAAAACAACATCGGACGAAGATGAGACAGCGCGCATGATCTTCAACAATCAAAAACGCATCAATCAAGAAGGGCGTGTGGAAGCTGGACTTCCGCTGAAAGTTGAGATGGAGGAGGTTCCGGAAAACTTCGAAGTAGCAATGGCTCGCTGGCATAAAACCGTACAGGCGATGGTTCGTGATCCTGGATTGGCAGCCGAAGTTGATAAGGTGATCAAGGGTTGGGAAGCTGCCGGTGTCATTGAAGATCGACCGTCCAAAACAGAGGATAAAACACATTTTCTTCCCATGACAATAGAGCGCAAAGAAAGCACAACGACTAAGACTCGTGTGTGTTTAGATGCGTCGGCACGTCAGGGCGGTGGCATGAGTCTTAATGAGTGTTTGATGCGTGGACCAGTAAAACCACGTGATCTTGCTGGTCTTTTGATGGCGTTTCGACAGAAGAAGATCGGGCTCATATCCGACTTGGAAAAGGCTTTCCTTCAGGTGGCACTTGATCCTTCGTATAGAAATCTGTGCACATTTTTCTGGTTTCAGGATCCATCGAGACCGTCCGCTGATCCATCGAATTTAAGGATTTTCAGACTGACGAGGATTCCGTTCGGTTTGAAGAGTTCACCGTGGATTCTACAGGGCGCGGTGGAGTTCATCTTGGATCTGGAAGATCATCCGTTCGCCAAGATTCTGCGTAGTCACGCCTACGTTGATAATTTCGTGATTTCCATGGATTTAGTGGAAGAAGCTGAAAGTCTGGTGAAATACAGCAAATCGATATTACGAGCATAAGTTCAATTTACGGCAGTTTGCGTCGAACTCCAAGGAAGTGATGGAAAACATTCCGTTGGAGGATCAATCAGGAGCTGCTAAGGAGAAGGTTTTGGGAATGATTTGGGATCCGTCGGCAGATACCCTGTCAATCAGTCAACCGAAATGTTTGGTGAATACCACGGAGCCGGAGCCAGCAACGAAGAAGAAGGTACTTCGTACAATGATGTCGTTGTTCGATCCGCTGGGAATGGCATTGCCTGTTATAAACGATATCAAGGTGTTTTTCCAAGAGCTGGTACACGAGAAATACATCTGGGATCAAGTACTGGGGGACGAAGAACAAGGAAAATGGAATTCGCTGTTGGTTCAACTGCAACAGATCGACCAAGTGAAAATGCCGAGATACACTGATTTGGGAGAACCAGTGAAATACTCATTGCACTGCTTCTGCGATGCGTCAAAGACTTCGTATGCGGCAGTGGTGTATTTGCGGGCCACACAGTCAGATGGCACGGCAAAGTGCAAGTTTATGTGCGCAAAACATCGATTGGCGTCAATAAACAAACCGACTTCTATTCCCAAGTTGGAATTGAAAGCTATCAAGCTCGGAACGGAGTTGTTGAGGTATGTTCAGGGAGAATTGGAAGTGCAGACGGATGATGCTGACAACATCATTTATTCAGACTCTCAAGTCGCTTTGACCTGGGTTCGTAGTGACAAACGTCTGCCCACCTATGTCAACAACCGAGTCAACATTATTCGTCAGTCACCTTGTAAATTTCGTTTCATCGACGGTGCACTCAATCCGGCAGATCATGCGACCAGACGACTGAAGATCGAAGAGTTACAAGATGTACGCCACGCATGGTGGGTGGGTCCCGAGTTTTTGTCTACATGCACGGAAAACTGGCCGAAGTCAGAAATTGAAGAGATCGATCAAGAAGTTCTGCAGGATCTCGCCAAACAAACCATCAAAGTCAAGAACGAGAGACATTGACATTTCAGGCGTCTGAAGAACAAAAATCCGGGGTCATGGACTACTCGAGGTACTCGTCGTGGACTCGAGCACGTAGAGTCATGGTGAACGTCAATCGGTTTATCAAGAATCTACGATCATCGGTACGAGGAGAAGAACAAAATAAGATCGATAAAAGTACGGTACCGTCTTTGCAAGAAATGGTGGACGCTGAGCGTTGCATGGATTGGGATGCTCAGCGCAGACACTACAGAACATCATTCACTGTGTTCAAAATGAGAAGAAACATTAGTTGATCAAAGATCTGGCCTTGTACATGGATGACAGATGTTTGATCAGATGTCGAGGTCGTTTGTGCAACGCTGAAATGACTCAAGGTTCCCGCTCTCCCATACTACTCGACAAGAATCACTCGTATACGACACTGGTGATCCAACACCAACACGCAGCTTTGAATCACGCTGGTGTTAAACACACGCTGACAGCCATTCGAAATCGTTGGTGGATTCTACAAGGTCAAGCTCAAGTGAAGAAGGTGATTTACGGTTGTTCCGCTTGCAGACGTCAGTACGCCAAAACATATCGATTGCCGGAAATGGCTGCTTATTCAAAAGCTCGAGTGACGAAGGCAGCACCATTTTACCACATGGGAGTGGATTATTTTGGGCCGATAACGGTGAAAGAAGAAGGCACGCGGAAAAAGGTTTGGGGTATTCTGTACACATGCCTGACAACCCGAAACGTTTATCTGGACGTCGCTGGAGACATGACGGCCGAAACCTTTCTATCATCGCTCAGGAAGATGATCTTAATCTATGATCAGCCACAACAGATCTTTTCAGATAATGGTTCTCAGTTGGTCGCAGTTTCGAAGGTGTTGAACAAAATTCGACCTTCGGGAAACGCGGAGTCCGAAATCATGAGATACTGCTCCGACAATAAAATCAAATGGTCATTCATCACACCGTTGGCACCATGGACAGGTGGTCATTATGAAAGACTGGTAGGCGTAACGAAGAACAGTCTGAAATCGGCTATTGGTAAACGGGTTTTGAACACAGAAGCTTTACGGGTGCTGTTATTTGAAACAGCTGCAATAATCAACAGCCGACCGTTGACCAATGTATACTCGGACATCGAGTCAATCGAACCACTACGTCCGTGTGACTTTTTTGTTCCCCGTCGGATGATTGGTATGACATCAACATCGGAACAAGAAATTGAAGACGAATCAGAAGACGAAACGTATCGTCAGGGAACAACAACTACGGCGGAGAAATTGTCAAATCTGTGGCAGAGTCAGTTGAAGGTTCTGGATCGTTTTTGGGATTTGTGGAGAACCGAGTATTTGTCAACGTTGAGACAAAGAACATCAACTGACATCAAACAACAAAAGGCATTGGCACACAGCACCGCTAAGATTAACGACGTGGTTCTGTTGGATGAACCAAACATGCCACGGGGAGCATGGAAAATCGGTCGGATCAAATGTTTGATCTACAGTCGTGATAATGAAGTTCGCTCAGCAGAAGTCAGACAGGCGAATCGGAAAAAATTTATTCGGCCACTCAACTTGTTGTATCCGATCGAGGTGGGTGAAAATCAACAAAGCACCTCCGGTGAAACAAAAGATGATCAATTGGAAACTACGTCGGCGGAGAGAGGTCTCACTCAGGGTAATGACGAAGAAAAACCACAGCCAAGACGATCACGAAGATTGGCAGGTCTCGATGCCAGCACTGTACTGATAAAAATGGTTTTGAGCATGTTGATTGCGTCAGCTAACGGATTGCTGGCTGGTCAATGCTCACACTCAAACATGAGTTCACTCAAGTTCGTATCATCGGAAATATGTGTGAAGGATGGAAATCAGATTTATCAACAGAAATCTGGAAATTTGTGCTGGAATAAGTTGAGCTGTGAGTTCGGTCAACATGTGACTAAAGGAGGCAAATGTTCGTCACTGTGTTCTTGCCCTAATTGGATGTGTGTGTATTCGCAAAGTCGAGATAATAAAGGGCTCAGCGCCAAGCAAATAGATGCACTGGAAAGGAACAAACCGGCTTTTTGCTCGTATCAACCGGACCCTCGTTGTCGTGCTGAAAGAAGTGAAGTTCAAACAGGTGCTATTTAAACCATCGACGGAAAAATTTGGTTTGTGGAACACCTTAACATTATACGTTAAGAGATCAGTCATGGGGAAGCCGAGTGTTTCGGTGAGACGGCGGATCGCACTACCGGAACACCTGAATACTGTCAGTTACATTCCTGCGTGGAGGACGCACCTCGTCTTTGCTACTATCCACAGACGGAATACGCAGTCTGGACGGATGAGAACGGCATAATGGTTCCGATAACAGCATGGGGATTTCGAAAGAAGAATGTTTATTTGGCGAAGGAAAGTGAAGAACATATCGAGCAATGTTCGTCGTGTCAGTTGACGTGCATCAAAGGTGGTATCAAATTAAAGACAGTCGTTAGCACATCGATGGTGGAAATTTGTATTAAACCATTGTGCTACAGACGTTCATTTCCAGACCAATCGGAATTTGAATTCTTGTTTCCAACTGAATTGACTCTGCAGGATCAGGTTATTACAGTGATTATTTGGAAAAAAGGATTTCAGATTTTCAACTTAACGAAAACATGTCCGAGTCAACCTTTTTGTGACTCAATTCATTGTACCTTGTGTCCGTTAATGTTGCACAATTTGCAGTGTGCAACTCTTATCACGTACGTGGAATTGTCTATTGCGGTTTTGTCGATCGTAGTCGTGTTATACTATGCAATTAAAACGATTTACTGGATTCTTCGTTTTTGCCGATTGGTAGGTCGCCAAGTGAGGAAGTCAACTTATCGTCACATGTATCTGCCTGTGTATACGTCAGATAACGTTGAAAGTCATGAACTACAGGCGATTCGTATCGATTCAGAGTCTGAGAACCAAGCGACCTGGAGATTTGTACCACACAACAGAACAACAAGAAGCAATAAATCGATGTGGATCATCACCATTGCGCTTATTTTGCTCCTTGTCTTTCTTCAGATATACTTAGCACAAGGGTGCGGTGATGTCTCGATAATAACAACAGACACTAATGAATGTGTTGGTCACGTCAATGAACTCTCGTGCAAGGTGACGAAAACTACGGAGCTCACGTTAATGCCGTCGGGCCAACATTCTTGCCTTCTACTGCAGTCTCCAACACACGAACCAATGGCTACAATTATCTTCGACACTAAAGAAATAACGTTGCGATGCATCAAGCGAAATTTGTTTTTTACCCGTTCTCACAAGATGCGTACAGAGTCGCATAAACGTTGTCCAGGGCGGGGTTCATGTACTGGAAGCACGTGTACAGATACAAAACAAGACACACTGATTCCTGAATTGGACGGAGTTCCAAACAAGAGTCCTGGTTATTCGTATTGTTCGGAAGCGTCGTCTTGTTGGACAGCCGGATGCTTCAGTTGTGCGTCTGCGTGCATGTTCTGGAGAACATTTGCAGAAGTTACATCAGACACTGTATTCGAAGTTTATACGTGTCAGGAATGGACGTACGAAGTCGACATTGACATTACTTATCAAACGGAGACCACGAAGGTAAATAATCAAATGACACTATCACCTGGCGTCTGACACAGTTGGAACAGTCTGAGATTTATGGTGGACGCGGTGAGTGTTCCGTCAAGTCCGATACTTAATCTCAAATTCATTACAGATGGTGAACGCGTGTTGATGGTGGAGGTAATTTCAAGTGCAGGTCAACCCGTCACAAACACGATCGGTGCTTTGATGTGTGCAACCAGAGATGACGCTCAGAAGTTTCATTGTTACATGACATCGGATGGATGCGTCTGTCAGGTGCGAGCATACGGAGTGTCGTGTAGATGCACTTCTATGGACATCGATGAACTATTTCAGAAGAGTGATCGAGTATTACCTCTGAGCACCGTAAACAGCGATATCATCCCGGAAAATAATGGATCGCATGTTAAGGCACAGCTTCGAAATGATGTGTCTACCATGCGAATGAAGGTATAACTGTCGGCTACAAATGTGTCAACTAAAACCGAGAAGAACAAGTGTGAATTGTCGGTCAAGAAAACTTCCGGTTGCATGGCTTGTTTGACGGGGTTTCATGTACATTATGAATGCATATCTGATGTTTCAAATGCTATTGGTCATATCGAATGCAACAACATGCACAGTGCTGCTAAATGTTCACCAGAAGGATACGAAGGTAATTTCACCTTATATGTTGACGTGACAGATGTCAATCTTCAATGTTCAGTTTCGTGTTCGGGAGGAAAGCAGGAATTTTCCATACAAGGGAAGGCGTTTTTTATCCCGAAGGAGATGCTCGGTACTATTGATACTTCGATGAGCACGAAGTTTACCTCAAACGTTGATGGAGTCGATACATTGTGGCCATTCAACTTACTTGATGATTAAAATAGTTACATGCGAGTTGCACTACTGACACTGGTTATTTTCGGCCTCGTTAGTGGATGTTGCATCTTCACGTATCTTGCAGCACAGTGGATGAATATTGTCAATTCACTCGGAATCAAGCGTCGACAAGATTGATGATATCGTCCTTGTTAATGGTGTTGATGATATCATATCTTATATATATATTTATCTTTTAAAATGTTAATATCCTTGTTCATTTATTATTCTCTTTGATGCCCGAGTTGATCGTTAATTTGATGAATTGATTGTTCGTTATAATTGTGCGTTATACTAAGTCCTTGTATAGAATTTTCATTTATGTCCTTGTATTGAATTATCGATTATTATTCGTGTGATTTCTTAAAAAATTGTCATGCATAAAAACCCTTGTTTGTCTTTAATATAATCCTTGTTCCAACAGATGATATATTGTATCTATTATCATCCTTGTTTAATTGAGTGTTAACTTTTTGTCATGCTTATACATTAACTAATTGGTCTAATCGTCATTGTATAACTAACTAATTTGTTTATTCGTCCTTGTATCACGTTGTTATTGATGTCGTTAAAGTGAGTCGCTGAAGACGGTCACGAATTATTCCTTGTATCTAAAACGGAATTTGTTTTGTACTGAAGCATTTGTAATCGAATCGCAACCATTTTATAACGTTGTTCTTGTAAACCTTGTTAATTTGATTTGATGTGCATTATAGTAATAATAACCTACTTTCAGTTTACAACATCATGGACCGCAGGAATCTAGACGAATGGAAGGAAGAATTTGATTGTAACGTTTAGACCTGTCCAAAGATGATCGATATGACGCAATGCTGATTTCACGCCGATAACCAAGGGTGTATCCGTCGGTCCGGTAAAGAAGGTCTTATCAAAAATGAAGAATGAAGTGGTGAGCGTACGGATATGATCGTGATACCTGATTCCTTGTTATGCCAGACCCTTGTTATTCTAAGCGAATCATTAACAAATGTACTAAACAGTTTCTTGACACTTTCTTTTGCGGCGGAGTGTCGGATCCGCCACGATGATCCGACTAATGGAATGCTGTACCCAAGGCAGATGCTGTTCCGGCCGATGTTTGGGTTGTTCGCACGGAGTGGTCGGCCGGACGCATCTGCTTGGGGGCAGCTGGGGCAACTGGGCAAGTAAGGTTATCAGCCGCTAAAGGCCGATGGATCCGACAGCCCACATACATATGTACTTCATTTACATAATTCGATTTGTGAATTCTATAATTTGTCTTCGTTGTAATATTTGTTATAGTTAATCAAACTGTAATAGTTGTTAATATTTATGTAAGCGTAATATTTGTTATATTAGTATAAAGAGCTGTTCCTTGTTATAGATTAGTTTGAAAACACAATTGTTTTAGTTCATTTAATCATTTTCATTCTGTTGCAGTTCTAATTGAGTTACTTAATATAATTAGTTCTCGTTATGATTTTATATAATGTTCTTGTTTATCATAATATCTTTTCAAGTTTATTGTTTTTAAGTTGTCTTTTTTCGGTTTAATATGTAAGGTTTTTACCCATTGAAACTTGAGGTATCGTAATTATCTACAATAATAAATTCTTTTAATAATCATAATCAATCGAAGTCGGAAAATTAACTTTAAGTGAGTGAGTGAGGAAGCGAAGAGTTAGTGAGTCAGCTTGTAAAGTGTGATGCATAAACAAAGAGCATGCACAATCGAAAACTAAAAAAATTGCTTAAAGTCGGAATTCGCTTCATGCATGACCAACCTTTATTTGTGTCCCTATAACAATAAAAAACGCACTAACTCAGTACAACACTTCAAACATAATGTAGACGATATGAAACTCACGAGAGTTGACTGCATTGATCAACGTAACTCAGCCGTACTCAGGGATATGGAGATTACGTGGATACAAACTTGCCACACAGCTTCACCTCTGGGTACGAATGACGCAATCAAAGGGTATGGTAATCTCACCGAATGGGCCACTAATAAAGTGTTTACATCTTCTAACAACCCGTTTTTTTGCAATTAGAATTCCTAATCCTAATCCGAAAAACCGAAGTGGACGAAAGCGTAGACGGAGCAAAGTGGTGGACATTGACTTTTTAAACTAACCCCCATATCACAGAAACTTTTGGCATTGGGTGCCTAAATTGGCGCATATTTATGCAAGAAAACTTTGAAGTTCTATAACTCACGTGAGAATTGGTTTTAAATTGAAAACTTTTGTTAAGAGGTGAGATCGTCTATTTTTACACATGAGAAAAATAAGAAACTCAAAACAAACACAATATAATGCATTGAAAATGGTATGGCAAAACTTTATGCACTGCTGCTTATGACAAATGCGTCCTTTGGCACCTGGTCTCGGAGCGAAAACTGAGTGCGATATAAAATGCATGTTTTCTATCCAATTAAATGTTTTTACTTAGAGTTTTCCGTGATTGCATTATGAGGGAAAAAAACGAACTTTCATCTGAACAAAAGTTTTTTTTTATTTTTAACCGATTTTATCGTGAGTTATAGCACCAATTTAGGCACCCAATGCCAAAAGTTTCTGTGATATGGGGGTAAGTATACTCAATGAAAATGACCACCGTAAGTTGTACAACTTGATCAAATCTGCATCAAATAAAACTATCAGTTATGCTGTGAAATTCTCGAAAACCGGTTCAGTTGACCAGAAAATAGCTGCATTAATTTGCGGCTTTGCCGCCAACAGATTTACGGAATCAAAGACCAAACCGAAACGAAAACCTTGTCAGAATCAAATAACTGTGAAAGTAGACTTTGTTACCAAGGAACTCGAACGATGCGGATTTAAGCACTACATGAGGAAAAGCAAAAACACTTCAATATTGGGTTACTGTGAAAATAATAAGAAAACGTTCCGCAAACCACTTATCCGTTATGAATACAGTAAAACACTGGGTCAAGAACTGTTTAATCACAAACGATTTCTCGCTGACTTGACTTCAGCTGAACTTCACGATACAAGTGTTGTTACATGTGTTTGTATGCAACGTTATGCCGATTATGTTACCACCGAAGGGCACGTGTTAACTGGAAACGCTGACATTATTCATGACAACCAACAACCAAAACAGGCAATTGAAATGGGTACTAGCTACAGGGTGGATCGCAAATATATGACTGATTAAGAAAAATTGCGTTTACGGGAGTGCACTAGCGGACGAGTCAAACCTCCAAAGGGAGGGGAATTTTATCAAAGAGGGGGGAATTGACAGAAATTAGCCTTTTTACCTACACCTTAAAGAACAAAATCCACGCTTTGTAATCGCCAAAGAGGGGCAATTCCACTTTTCCCACCCCTTCTCGTCCGCTAGTGCGGGAATGTGTCATGGATTATGCTACTAAGGCGCACTGTGGTACATTTGAAAATAAGGATCTGGATGTTTTGGTTTACACGAATAGGATCATGATGGATTACATTGACCGGCACATCGATACTCGTAGACATGGTAAAGAAAATCTCAGTATTAAAACAAAAGTATTAGACGCTTTACTGTGTGTACAAGTTG
>OZ038444.1:829081-831581 GCA_964036265.1 Daptonema setosum
GGAATCCCGATACTGTGACGTTGGTAGAAAAACAATCGTTTTTTTCGGCGATGTTTAAAACCAACATCGTTCTTAAAGGTGGTTGATTTACTCTCTACAAAAAATACTATGAATGTAGAATCTTAAAATTATGATTGACGTGAAGGAGATGGAAGTTGACGGCCTCCTTCCACAACTCGAGTATCTCAAGGTCGAACTTCGTAAAGAACGTTCCGAAAACACGGTTGGAAAAGCTGCTCCAGTTTGAACTAGAAAAAGACCGATTGGTTCAAATAGTGCCTGACTGACTCATGGACTGACTGACTGACTGACTGACTGACTGACTGACTGAATAGCATGTTTGTAAAAATAAAGATGTAAAAAGGAATTGTTAATAATTGATGCAAATAGTAAAAAACGTTTGTTTTCGATTATGCAGTTTCATGTTTATTTCAGCTGCAGTTACGGCAGTGATACAGAAGGACAGCCATGAATAGTAGGCCGTTTATTATTCATGTTTCATGAAAGTTATGAACAGTTTGAAAAGTATTTTCAAATCTTTGAGACGGCGAAGCTCTAGTCAACTAGCGGGGTAACGACATCCACTGGGGAGGAGGTTTATTTACGTTCACGTTTCATTAGAGCTATGAATTTGTCTAGAATTTAATTCAAACCAATGAGGCAGCGAAGCTCTAGTCATTTGACGGGGTAACGGCAGCCACTTTACAGTAGGTGATTGGCTGTTCATGTTCCATGAGCGATAAGAATCAATCTTAAAACACATCTGGAATCAAGAAGTGGCTGTTCATGTTTCACAAGTGCTATGAATATTTCAAAAACTTATCTCGATTCAGGAACACAGCGAAGCTCTCACTTACCCCGTGGCCGTTTTTGTGTTTCAATTAAGCAACGAGTTGAATAGCGGAATACACTTTTACAAGTGTTTTACCAACACGGTTAAAAAAATTCTCAATAGGGGCTTCATATCGCTCATACAGCAATTCTTTCTCCAAATTGCCTACGATTTTTTAAATTTTTTTATAAAATCCCTGAAAAATAGCGAAAATATTTGTCCGATCTCCGTGACACTCAGGAAATCGTGTTATAGGCATGACATTGAGCTATGTACCAATTTTCAGCTTTACAGGTCTCACCCAGTTTCCATACAGCGTTTTGGAGGAGAAAAAAACGGGAAATCGCATTTTCATCGTTTTTGAACCTGAAAAATTGAAATTTTATCCCAATCAAGTTAAAAGTAGCCTGAGAGATGTAAAATCACACGAGAAAACCGTTGAAGCAGACTATAAGTCGATACGATGAGGCTAGATCGAGATACTCGCAAAAAAGCTTGGCAGAAAAAATGCTCGTCTTACCATGTATATTTGTATTATACTGTTGATTGCAGAGTAAGTAGAGAAGGAGAACAACAAGAACAACAACAACAACAACAACAACAACAACAACAACGACAACAACAACAACAACAACAACAAAAACAACAACAACAACAACAACAACAACAACAACAACAACAACAACAGCAACAACAACAACAACAACAACAACAACAACAACAACAACAACAACAACAACAACAACAACAACAACAACAACAACAACAACAACAACAACAACAACAACAACAACAACAACAACAACAACAACAGCAACAACAACAATTACAATAACAACAACAACAGCAACATCAACAACAACAATAACAACAACAAACATTCAACAACAACAACAACAACAACAACAACAACAACAACAACAACAACAACAACAATCGTTGTCTAACCTGACCGTACAAAAACCAACGTCACATGGTGTACGATGGATGCGATGGTTTCATACTTGTGGCAGAAAAAGTTCTTGTTTCACCATATACAGGGGTCAATCAGTCAGTCAGTCACTCAGTCAGTCAGTCAGTCTGTCAGTCAGTTAGTCAGTTAGTCAATCAGTCAGTCAGTCAGTCAGTCAGTCAGTCAGTCAGTCAGTCAGTCAGTCAGTCAGTCAGTCAGTCAGTTAGTCAGTCAGTCAGTCAGTCAGTCAGTCAGTCAGTCAATTAGCTCATGCGCATCTTGACTGACATAAAAAACTGTTAACCGCCAAACCTGTCCCGCGCTATCCATTAAACTATCTAAATTGTAGGAATCCCGATACTGTGACGTTGGTAGAAAAACAATCGTTTTTTTCGGCGATGTTTAAAACCAACATCGTTCTTAAAGGTGGTTGATTTACTCTCTACAAAAAATACTATGAATGTAGAATCTTAAAATTATGATTGACGTGAAGGAGATGGAAGTTGACGGCCTCCTTCCACAACTCGAGTATCTCAAGGTCGAACTTCGTAAAGATCGTTCCAAAAAAACGGTTGGAAAAGCTGCTCCAGTTTGAACTAGAAAAAGACCGATTGGTTCAAATAGTGCCTGACTGACTCATGGACTGACTGACTGACTGACTGACTGACTGACTGACTGACTGACTGTCTGACTGACTGACAGACTGACTGACTGAC
>OZ038444.1:836581-847081 GCA_964036265.1 Daptonema setosum
GTTCTAGAGCAGTATATGATATCAAAAATAAAACAATTCAACAATTTCGTTGTCACTGATTTTTAGGGGTATTGAACCCAGAACCACCAGTTTAACATCCAAACCCACTATCCACTTGACTACATTGACCAAAAATATTATTTAAGTCGGTTCCCATCATCAATCCTAGTTTCTAATCATACATTTATAAATACATCTATTGGGAAAGTAACTTCAAAACCTGACTATTATTTGGTTAGCGCCGAGTTGTACTTTAAAATGTGAAAATACCATGTGAAAAAACCACGTTCTTGAAAATATTCACTTCAAGATTTCTTAAAATACGGTTTTGTTGTGTTTTGATGATATTGGTACAGGTCTAGAAATGACAAAAAAAATACTCTGAAAAATTTTTGATTTTTTTTTCTATTTTTGCTGTATTTGGCGGATCATAACAATTTATTTAAAGGTCCTGATTAGGTTTGAAAAACATATTTTGTTTGAAGTTTAGTCCTTCTAAACATTCTGTTAAAATAAAGTTTGTCATGTCTCTGTATAAATACAATTTTTGGAATCCCATGTGGCTGAAACAGCGTAAATGAGTGACAATTAATTTTTACCGTTTTTGGCGGCCCATAACTTTTTTTAAAGAATGCTGAACAAATTATATTTTTTGTATTGAATAGAGCTTCAGTCATTCTAAACATTCTATCATTACGAATTACTTCAATATTTCAAACCTGACAATAATCTGAGTTTCATATGGGCAAAAATCGTCAACAAGGTCGACATTTTCAATTATCTGTTTTCCGGGTTTTTTTTAAATTACAATTGGTTTATCAAAAAGGGGTCGAAATAAGGTCATATTGAAATTTGATTCCGCGTCAAATGAGCACATTTTAAGAATCATTCAGATTCTGATCATACCAAAAAATAAAACTTTTCTGAAAAATGTGCTTAATTTTGTCGTTCACTTACCCCGTGGCCGTTTTTTCCTGTTTCGATCAATCAATCAGTTGAATAGCGGAATACGCTTCTGCATGTGTCTTACCCACACGGTTTAAAATATTTCTCAATAGGAACATCCTATCGCTCATACAACGATTCTTTCTCCATTTTGCCTGCGATTTTTGATATTTTTTTCATAAAATCCCTTTAAAATAGTGATAAGCTTCATCCGATCTGCGGGACACTCAGGAAATCGTGTCCTGGGCGCTTATTTGGAAACTGCACCCACTTTTTGTCAAAATCCCAAATTAGACTTTTTCATTTTGGATCCACGGAGAGGCTAAACTAGGCTATCTCCTTCACTAACGTACAGTCTATGCTCGGAACTAAGCCTAAGCCGTACAAACAATCAAATGGTTATTAGCTGTCGTTGGGTTGCACGAATTCTGACAAAAAGTGGGTGCAGTTTACAAATATGCGTCCTGGGCGGGATTTTGACCTGTGTACCAATTTTCAGCTTTATCCGTTCGGCCCAACTCCCGGACACCATTTTTGGGGAGAAAAAAACGGAAAATCGCATTTTCATCATTTTCGGGTCTGAAAAACGAAAAGTTATCCCTACCGGGTTAAAAATAGCCGAACAGGTGCAGAATCGCACGAGAAAACCAATGAAACAGACTAGAAGTTGATACGATGAGGCTAGATCGAGATACCCGCAAAAAAGCTTATCTTAATCGAACCATATTAAGGGACCGGCCTAGCGGCCGTCCCTTGATAATATATTATAATGTATTGAATGATAATATTAATGATAATATAATGCTGCGATTCCATGATGATTTGATGTCCGACGTATTGTGCTCGTATGAACTGGTGGTTTAAACTAATAAATAATACCGATCAAATACTGTGTACGTTGGCTAACCAACCTTTCAACTAACAGCCGGGTTGACGCCGGGCAATCAGGCATATCCTGATTTCCTTACAGGCGCTCCTGGATTCAAACTTTTAATGCCAAACGTATACTTTATTTGTTGGGTTACTCGGTTTTTTTTTCATTAGTTTTGGTGTTTATTTCGGTTGGTTTACGATGGAGGATAGTTTCGAATTCGGGTTTCGTGTTGTAAATCGCGAGTTTATGGATAATTGGTGTGATTATTTAATCTGTAAAATTAATGAGTCATTAATGGCCAAGTCTGTGAAATTAATGAATGAGATGCCAAAACTTCTCCCTCAATTCTCCCCCACGTGAGCCAACGAAGGGTATGTATTCTGAATCTATAAAATGGATGTTAATAACGGTCGACCGAGTATTTTCTCTAGTTCCAGAAATACCTTGGGATCCATCGATGGTGCAGGTGTACGAACGCTCGGAGGTCGATTCAGTCAACGGTGAGGGGTCGTCGGATGGTTCCTACAGAGGACTGAAGCCGTTGTTTGCGAGTGAGCGATCGTCCGTGTCCAAGCAGTCGCAGTCGGTTGGGATTTCAGATAAATTAGAGCAGTTTAGTAAAGTGGTCGGTCCATGTACTCTGACTCAAGGAGTGATGCCCTTGCAGTTAGCCGACTCCGGTGGTTGTGTTAGGGAGAACTTTCAGGTGAGATCAGTTCGTGAGCTGGCTAAGTCGTTGTCCGGTGTTAGTGGCAACGCCGCATCTTTGTCCGGTGTTAGTGGCAAAGGTGCGCCGCATCATCGTGGGCCGTCCGTAACTTTGCCCGGTGTTAGTGGCAATTTTACAATGAAACATCAGGTGCCGTCCGTAATTTTGCCCGGTGTTAGTGGCAATTTTACAATGAAACATCAGGTGCCGTCCGTAACTTTGCCCGGTGTTAGTGACAATTTTACCATGAAACATCAAGTGCCGTCCGTAACTTTGCCCGGTGTTAGTGGCAATTTCACGAAACTTCAACAAAAGGCGTCCGTAATTTTGCCCGGTGTTAGTGGCAATTCTACGATGAAACAACAAGAGCCGTCTGTAATTTTGCCCGGTGTTAGTGGCAATTTTATGATGCAACAACAACAGCCGTCCGTGAATTTGCCTGGTGTTAGTGGTAAAGTTACGCTAAAACAACAAAAACCGACCGTAATTTTACCCGGTGCTAGTGGTAATTTTACGCATCAACAACAAGAGTCCGCAAATTTGCCTGGTGTTAGTGGCAAAGGTGCGATGAATCATCAAGGGCCGTCTGCAACTTTGTCCGAGTCAGTTGGCAATGTTGCTTTCCTACAACACACGCTGCCGTACGCTACTTTGTCCGAGTCTGTTGGCAAAGTTGCGCCACCGCAGCGTCATCCAGTGTCTTTGGCCGAGTTTGTTGCCAATACTGGACCGGTGTTTAGTCATGGAACGAACGGTGTTAATGGTGATAATACCGTATCGCAGCAGCATTTTGGCGACAGGTGTCAGTCGTCAGAGGACAGCTCTAGTGCTCGTCAGTCTGCTAGTACTGTGGAGATTTCAGTGCTAAATGTTGTGGATAAAATATGCGAGCGTATGGCTGAGCGCACGGAGTTGAGTGAGCGTCGGGCCCAGGAGCAAATGCTACGCATGGGAACGTTTGATCGGTTCGATGGAGCAAACGAACGGGAGTTTAATTGTTGGTTCTCGGCGCTAACCAGCAGATTGGAACACGCTAATGTGGAGGACAGTGTCAAGTTGGAGCACTTGATAAGCTGTTTGCAAGGCAGAGCTAGGCGTGACTTTTTGGAAACGGTAAACAAACCGAGCTGGGATGAAGCCGTGCGCGTGCTGGTGAATCGGTATGGTAGCGAGCAACGGTGCACGCAGCGTGTTATTGCGTTTCAGTCATGCAGGCAGCAACAGAGCGAGTCGGTCAAGGAGTTTGCTGCCAGATTGAAAGCCAGCTGTCCATTTGGTGAGGACTGTCCTGAAATTTATAGACGTGGTGTTTTAATAGGACGTTTGTTGGATGGACTGAGTAACGTGAGCTATAAAAGGATTGCGGCCAGAGGTGATCAGGATTCTACGCTGGATTTTGATCGTGTGGTAGCTGAGATTGTCAAAGAGGAGGAAATTGACAAAATGTTTCCGAATGGTAGACACATGCAGCCTAAGCTTGATCGTTTGTCATCTCGAAGAGCTGGTGATGAAAGCTCTAACCAGTGGAACACGGATGCACGTGATCAATGTCCGAGCAAGTGTTATTCGTGCGGTCAAGTGGGTCATATAGAGGCGTGTTGTCCGTGGGTTACGGACAATTTGGATGGTTCACATGCCAGTTATAATGATCCATCGGGTGTATTTAGCGCTCCACCGGTCGACTCAGGGTACCACACAGGTCATTTGGTTAATCAGCAGTCTCCAGGTGATGACACAAGACAGGATTGGGGTACTCCTGCCAGCGTTGATGTGAACTCGGGTCCTGTTCACTCGTCTAAGCAGGACCATCTACAGTATGTCAAGGCTATTATGCATGGTAAAACGGACGTGTCAAGACCAGAAGATGCAGTGGTACCTGAATGGAAAAAGGTTATTGCAGAATTGCGTGATCAGGTAGCGGAGTTAAAGGCTTTGGTTGTCAAGTCACAGTCTAAAGAGGTTCCGGTGTCGACAGTGCGTGGTAATATGATTAGTTCTGTCAGATTACCAGTTAAATCGGCGTTGGCTGGCGGTAAGTCGACAGGATCAAGAGAGATTGTGACTGTGATTAATGGTGTTAATGTATCGTCTGGGCGCTTTACTGCAGATACGGGAGCGTTCGCTAATCTGATTGATGAGAATTTTTTAATGCGTCTACCTAAATACCCCATGGTGAAACCCTGTAATGTGCCGTTAATGGATGTTAATCAGAGTGATATTCGGTGTGAATGTACCTGCGAAGTTGATGTTTCATTGGGTTCAGAATCTCATATGGTGTCGTTTCACATTAAGCGCAATCTGGGTGAGGATGTGCTTTTGGGAATGCCAGGATGTAAGCTGTGGCGTCTCAGATTGGTGAATGAGTCTGGCCTGGATTTGACTTCATACGAACAAGCCGTTAAAAAGTCAAATAGTTCGTCTTTGCAGCCAACTGTGTGTAGACGGCGTCGTTGTGAATCGCCTGAGCCATCAACAGTGAAGAAACGTCGTCAGCCACCGAGCATGTCACCTGTGGGGCATCGCAAGCCAAAGCACCCAGATCGGTCATGGGTTAACAGTATTGGTCGTCGTCAGCCGTATCGGGACAAGGCTGTTAGTTCACGGAGCTGAACCGCAAAGCTTGGTATTTTTAACTTATGCTTATAATCGTAAAACTTTTATTCTAGGGTTGTGATTAATAGTTTTGTAGTTAGGGTGATTCATTCTATGCTATATATATTCCGTGAACATTTTATTATGCTATTTTTCTACCTGATATAATGTTGATTAGTATGTCTTTAGAAGTGATATTTTGTGTGTGCTTCATCTCTATTTGCGTTTTTACCACTAATTTATTAGTTCATCATCCTCGCCGTGAACCCCCATGGGCCAAGGGGGAGTAGTAGGTGTAACCACCTTTATGTAGGTGTGTTTATGTAATTACCGTAAGACACTGTATGTACCTATGTATTCAATGATCAGGTAAACGTATTATTATGCTAGAAAATATGTGATATTAGACGAACAGCGATGTTTTTGGGTTTTCTAAAAATATTAATTTCGGAGTTGAAGTTGTTGAAGAATCTGAAAGTGAAGTTTATTAACAATTATATAATATATTATAATGTATTGAATGATAATATTAATGATAATATAATGCTGCGATTCCATGATGATTTGATGTCCGTCGTATTGTGTTCGTATGAACTGGTGGTTTAAACTAATAAATAATACCGATCAAATACTGTGTACGTTGGCTAACCAACCTTTCAACTAACAGCCGGGTTGACGCCGGGCAATCAGGCATATCCTGATTTCCTTACTCTAGTGGGAATCACCACTGGACATTCAACCCTAAACAAACACCTATCAAAGATGTTAAGGAGGGATGACCCCTCATGCGACCAATGCGGAAAGGCTGAGGAGACCTCGGAACACTTCCTTTTCGAGTGCCCGGCCTTCAGGATACAAAGAGCTAAAAACAGCATAAGCAGAGGATGGAAACTTGAGACGAAACAGTCCATATCTAACCTTATAAAATACATCAAAAGCACGGGCAGCTTTCAATAAATCACCCTGCTATGTTCAAGAAACTAAATACATAATTTAGATTAAGAACCCTACATTAGGGCAAGTGAGAAGTTAACTCATTAACTAACCAAATCCAGGGTAATCCGCAATAGCACCTGCAATTTTCGAGCTGCGCGACGGCCGCCGACTTTCAGCCGTGCGACCGACCCTCAACAACAACAACAACAACAACAAGTGTTTTACCAACACGGAATAAAAAATTCTCAATAGGGGCTTCCCATCGCTCATACAACAATTCTTTCTTCATTTTGCCTACGATTTTTAACATTTTTTTCGAAAATCCCTGAAAAATAGCGCAAATATTTGTCCGATCCCCGTGACACTCAGGAAATCGTGTTCTAGGCATGACATTGAGCTATGTATCAATTTTCAGCTTTACAGGTCTCACCCAGTTTCCATACAGCGTTTTGGGGGAGAAAAAAACGGGAAATCGCATTTTCATCGTTTTTGGTTTGAAAAATTGAAATTGTTTCCCAATCAAGTTAAAAGAGCCAGAGAGATGTAAAACAAGCAACTAAAAATGCCGTGAAGGCATGAGGAGTAACGAATATGGTTTAATCCTGGCTAGTCCAATCGTGAAAAAGTATGAGACAAGAATTTTTATTCTCATATTTTAAATAGTCTGATCGTGAAAAAGCAGGAAACAAGATTTGCGATGAATCACGAAAAAAAGGTTGTACTTCATTAAGTCAAGAATCAAACCAAATTACACAAAACATATTCGGTACTTTTCGGTGAAAATCAAATCACCTTTATTTCATCTAGCTCGTTGTGAGCATGGGTCATCTTCAGTTTGTGTGACAAGTCACGAAATTTTTTTTTCATCCAATAATGATAGGATTGTTTTATAAGATACTTATGTTTTAAAACTGAATACCAGCATTTTGAACAAGGAAAAATCTTACCACAACAATCGTAAAAAGTCCCAAATATGTTTCATGTAATTCTTGACTTAATGAAGTACAAACTTTTTTTTCGTGATTCATCGCAAATCTTGTTTCCTGCTTTTTCATGATCAGACTGTATTTAAAATATGAGAACAAAATTTCTTGTCTCATACTTTTTCACGATTGGACTGGCCAGGATCGAACCATATTCGTTACTCCCCATGCCTTCAGGGCATTTTTAGTTGCTTATCTATAACTTTTTTTATGTGTGAACAAATCACATGTACAGTTTGTAGACTAAATACATAAATGTGCTAATGTAACAAAAATGATTTATGAGTTGAAAATTTTTCATAAGGTTCATGAATTTCAGCCCTTTCATGACTTCAGATTTTCGAATATTGAATTACAATAATAATTGTGAACAGTGATCGTTTGCGAGCCCCCGTCAATTTTTTCGTTGCAGAAGGAGTCATTACATAGTTGACATAATGATGAAAAAAGTCCCTGAATTTGTAATATAGTGAGTTAAACTCTTCTTAATTATATCTAAAATATACAGTTGAAGCTCGGGAAAAGTATATAATATCAAAAATAAAACAAATTAAGATTGTTTTAAATTAAGATTCGTTGTTTTAGATTTTCAGGGGTATTGAACCCAGCACCACTCGTTTAACTTGCAAACCCACTATCCACTTGACTACTTTGACGAAAAATAATTCAAAAGGTAATTTGCTACATCAAACCTAGTTTCAAATCATAAATTTATCATTATATCTAGTGTGAAAATAGCTTCAAAACTTGACTATTATTAGGTTAGCGCCGAGCAGTACTTAACAGCGGACGCTAGGTACCATGTGACTCTTGATTTTTTTCCTTACTTTCAGACAACTTATATTAAGCTTCTGAGGTGTTTTATTGATATTGGTACACGACAAT
Organism: Daptonema setosum; assembly: GCA_964036265.1. Classification (NCBI taxonomy): domain Eukaryota; kingdom Metazoa; phylum Nematoda; class Chromadorea; order Monhysterida; family Xyalidae; genus Daptonema; species Daptonema setosum. Next base: position 844,506 of record OZ038444.1, read on the forward strand.
TTTCCTTGTAAAAATTTTGTACCCGTTTTTTTCTGTACATTTTGACAGATCATAAAAATTTATTTAAACGTACTGAACGAGTTTTAAAAATATAGTTTGTTAGAAATGTACTCCCTCTAGACCTCCTGTTAGAATGAAGTTTTTCCTGTTTCTGTATAAATATAAATTTTGCAATCCAATGTGGCTGAAACAGCGTGATTAAGTGAACTTGAATTTTCACCGGTTTTTGGCGGCTCATAAATATTTTTTGATAATACGCAGAGAATCATCTTTTCTGTATTCGATATAACTTCAATCTTTCTAGACATTCAGATAATGCAACGGGTCAAGGATTCAAATCTTGAGATAATCTAATTTTCAACAACAACAACAACAACAACAACAACAACAACAACAACAACAACAACAACAACAACAACAACAACAACAACAACAACAACAACAACAACAACAACAACAACAACAACAACAACAACAATAACAACAACAAACATACAACAACAACAACAACAACAACAAAAACAACAACAACAACAACAACAACAACAACAACAACAACAACAACAACAACAACAACAACAACAACAACAACAACAACAACAACAACAACAACAACAACAACAACAACAACAACAACAACAACAACAACAACAACATCAACAACAACGGGCTTGACGCGCTAATCGTTGTCTAACCTGACCGTACAAAAACCAACGTCACATGGTGAACGATGGATGCGATGGTTTCATACTTGTGGCAGAAAAAGTTCTTGTTTCACCATATACAGGGGTCAATCAGTCAGTCAGTCAGTCAGTCAGTCAGTCAGTCAGTCAGTCTGTCATCCAGTTAGTCAGTTAGTCAATCAGTCAGTCAGTTAGTCAATCAGTCAGTCAGTCAGTCAGTCATTCATTCATTCAGTCAGTCAGTCAGTCAGTTAGTCAGTCAGTCAGTCAGTCAGTCAGTCAGTCAGTCAGTCAGTCAATTAGCTCATGCGCATCTTGACTGATATAAAAAAATTTAACCGCCAAACCTGTTCCGTGCATTAAACTATCTAAAACGTAGGAATCCCCGATACTGTGACGTTGGTATAATAGGAAAACAATCGTTTTTTTCGGCGATGTTTGAAACCAAAATCGTTCATAGAGGCGGTCGAATATTTTTCAACAAAATATGTAGAAATTCACCCCAGCGCCACTTAACAGAATCTCAACTGAACTGAATCAGCCCAGTGGAATTTCAGCAAATACCAAAAAACTTTTCTTGCATTTTCATCCTTACACCAGACAGTCAGTCAGTCAAGTCAGTCAGTCAGTCAATAAGCTCATGCGCATCTTGATTCTTGACTGACAAAAAAAACTGTTAACCGCCAAACCTGTTCCGTGCTATCCATTAAACTATCTAAAACGTAGGAATACCCGATACTGTGACGTTGGTAGAAAAACAATCGTGGAATCGCTAGCATGAAACCAACATCGTTCTTAAAGGTGGTTGATTTACTCTCTACAAAAAATACTATGAATGTAGAATCATAAAATTATGATTGACGTGAAGGAGATGGAAGTTGACGGCCTGCTTCCACAACTCGAGTATCTCAAGGTCGAACTTCGTAAAGATCGTTCCAAAAAACGGTTGGAAAAGCTGCTCCAGTTTGAACTAGAAAAAGACCGATTGGTTCAAATAGTGCCTGACTGACTGATGGACTGACTGACTGACTGACTGACTGACTAACTGACTGACTGACTGACTGACTGACTGACTGACTGACTGACTGACTGACTGACTGAGCTACATGACCGAATAGCATATTTGTAAAAATAAAGAATTAAAAAGGAAGTGTTAATAATTGATGCAAATAGTAAAAACACAATTGATAACTATGAATTAACTGCGTAACCAGTTTCAAGATTTATTTAGTTGTTTATGTTTGAGAGACATAGCGCATTTAAAAACAAAATAAACACCACCTGATAATTAATCACAATTAAATAATTCGCTGATTTCCCAGTATTGGTAACCATTTTATAAACATTACTTGACTGTTTACGACAAACAGCGTGACGCCATCAACGATAACAAAATCACATGGCAGGTAATAGCAATCAGAAAACTTTTCCCATTCAAATCGGCAGCTTTCCTGACCGCAGACTAGGGACTTTCTGGACACATTTCCTGTTTTTATCTGGGCACCGAACCCGGGCGCGAGTTTACTATGTAACTGCACTATTCTGAGAATCCAAAATTGCCAAAACTGTAATTTTCGAGTTATCTCAGAAAAAATGTTTTGAAGAATCGAACTTTTCAAATTGTATGTATTTTCGATCCTTAACTTTTATTGACTTGTATTTTTCAAACGGATCCCACCTCCGCGCTTCGCGCGGTGCTAACGCGCTTGTCCTCGCTATCGCTCGTACAAGCCAGCCTTGCGATAGGTATCGGGTTCGGGGATTAACGAGCCGTAAAACTTCAAAGGAAATAGTAAAAGTTCGAAAAAACTTGTCTGCAGTCAGTATTTTACAAAAGGTTTTGAACCAGAAAACTCTCGCATGCGAGGCCAATACCTTAACCCCAGGGTCATG
>OZ038444.1:847281-862281 GCA_964036265.1 Daptonema setosum
GAAATCAGCGAATTATTTAATTGTGATTAATTATCAGGTGGTGTTTATTATGTTTTTAAGTGCGGTCTGTCTCTCATAAACAACTAATTAATTCATGAAACTGGTTACGCAGTTAATTCATAGTTATCCATTGTGTTGTGAGATCATCGTTTTGACTTCGCTCCGTCTCTCATAAACAAATACAGTAATATGTAAGTGTATTGTGTATATGTCGTAGTAAATCGGGGGTACCCGTTAATCGGGGGTGGATTTGGACCTTGGATTGACTGGTTAATTGGCGGACCCCAGTACAGGGTGTGTGTTTATTGTACGTCATATGCAAGTATCAGGGTGTTAATCACTTTCATGTATTGTCATTTTATATCACTTATTTGGTTTTTTTTGCAGGTGGTGGCTCAGTATTCAAAGGCACCCTCCAAAGGTTCTACGATTTCATATTTTCCTTCACTTTGACTCAATGTTTCTGAACAAACGGCAATGGCCACAGCAGTGCAAGTGTCACGTTTCATTAGTAACAGTAATGGTTGAGTTAATGAAGAGGACATTTCTGTACCAGTGGTTGTCGTAGATGTAGTTTCGGTGGTAGATGTTTCAGTAGTTGATGTTTCAGTAGTTGATCTGGTAGTTGTGATTGTCTGAGCACAGTGAGGTTGTTGGCAGGTACTGGGGTCCGCCAATTAACCAGTCAATCCAAGGTCATGACCCCCGATTAACGGGTACCCCCGATTCACTACGACATATATAAAGTGGTTACCCTGCCTGAAGTCATTGATCTGGCAGAACGTTAACTTTTCAGTTAAAATTAAAAAAAGCTCACTGATAACTTTTATTCCAATATCAGATTGAGCGTTCTATTAAACTTTTAATTAATTTACTACCTTTTCGAGTATTTTTACCATAAAAATGCCGTCTCACAAAAAAATTCTGATATCCATTTCTAAAAATGTTTTTATTTTCAGATGTTCATGATGGTCATACAATCTTTGTCATGTGTACTCATGCTTTTGTAAGTCCTGGACCTGGCCCTAATGAAATGATGTCTGGATTGTTTTTTATACTGTATTATCATATTTTTTTGAATATTGGTTTACATCATTTGTCTGTGTTGAACCAATCGAAGGAGATAACTGAAAACGTTGATGTATTTGTGGTTCTTGTTACTGTTGTTGTTGATCTATCATGTTTCATTTTAGATTTACAAAATCCGAACGAAACGAAAACGAAAACGAAACCACAATGCGCGTGTACTTAACTGTTAGTTTTCTGAATGACCGAATGACTCACCACTGAGTTCTGTGTGACGGACTACTGAAACCACTCACTCACTCACACACTCACTCACTCACTCACTTACTCACTCACTCACTCCCACAATGAATTAACAAATCTTGCAGTACTGCATTCTTGCCTTTGGAATCGGCTCGATCGAAGCGCAACGTGAGTGAGTGAGTGAGTGAGTGAGTGAGTGCGTTAGTGAGTGAGTGAGTGAACGAGTGAGTGAATGAGTGAGTGAGTGAGTAAGTGTGTCCACGTATTCAGTGTGTCCACTTCCTGCACTAGCGCCTCCACCACCTGGATGTTCCTACGACAAGACCACTGGACCGGACGGCTGTCCCAACTATCAACTGAATTGCGAAGACGGTTAGGCAATTTTAATTTATTATTTCTCATTAAAACATAACTTTTCTCGGTCCTGTGAATTTCTACTTTTGTGTATTAGTAGAAGAATTCTAGCCCCACCAAGAAACTGAAAAAATTTCAAGTATCCTGGTAAGATTCGAACCCCCGACCTTGTGTTCAGTACACAGACGTGCTATCTGCTAGTGCTATGTACATAGTATGTTGCAAGTATTGGCATTTCAGCTGAGACCCCTGGTTGTCCACCCAATTCGGTCTTCAAGCAATGTGGTACGGCGTGTCCGAAAACGTGCAACAACTTCCAAAATACCATGATGATGTGTACCATGCAATGCGTCGCCGAATGTCAGTGCGTCGATGGCTTTGTACTTGATGCCAACGGCAGATGCATTCCGACCGATGAATGTCCCGGATCTGGTTAGATATAGTGATAAAATTAATTACTGCCACTCACTCACTCACTCACTCACTCACTCACTCACTCACTCACTCACTCACTCACTCACTCACTCACTCACTCACTCACTCACTCACTCACTCACTCACTCACTCACTCACTCACTCACTCACTCACTCACTCACTCACTCAATCACTCACTCGCTCACTCACTCACTCAATCACTCAATCACTCACCCACTCACTCACTCGAACCGTTCATTGTTCTGTTTTCGCTACCAGCTACTAAAACATACTGTAGTAAAAATCTCGGGAAATTCATTATAAACGAATATCACAGACAAATTTCGATTCTTGGAATAAAAATGTTAGACCAGTTGTCTCACCACGACCCGTTGTTCCCTCAGTCGTGCATGTCAATTAAGAATGCGAAAGTGAGAACGAAACGCATTGATCGCATGCCTTCACGATTCTATTGGAATATAAATAGTACAAGAAACAAAAATGCCCAAAGCATAATGAGTTTATAATATGGTTCTTATTAGTGCTGATCGTAAAAAAGCCAGAGACAAGAATTCGATGGCGTATCAACTATTTTCACTTCTTAAGTCAGGGGCTTTTTCATGACAATGACTCCTGAGAAGTAAACTAAGCGGCTCACAACAGTGAAATTTCACATGCTTAGCAACAATAATATTTGTAAAAGTTAGGCATGATGATTACTCATTGCAAAAACCATATTCCGGACTTTCCACGAGTATTTAGTTATTGCTAGAAACATCTGTACGGCTATGCCGGCACCCGAAAAGCAACACAACAGAAACTGAAAACATCCCGATTTCTGTGAAGGTCTAAAAACGCAAAGTTTAATTGTGGATAAGAGAGTAAAATCCAATATTGAGGTCCACTTTTATTGCCAGCCTAAAAATAAAAACTATGCTCTATAATAACCAGGTCAGTTTTAGGCGCTGTGGATTGGGTTTTCACGATACACGTGGGATGCGTGAGTGTATGAGGTTACCCCCTCTCGCTGGGGGCGAGTGGGTAGCCCCCTGCCTATAGAAAATTTTCAGTTGACCGTAAACAACTTGTTTTAGGATTTTTCTTACCCCACGTCTCCCGAATAAAAATTTCGAAAATGTTACCCAAAAAGTCACACGAATTGATGAAATTTGATGTAAACTTGACGATATTCGATGAAGATTTCGAAAACGTTATTTTTTACGATAATAGGAATACTGTTCCAGTAGCTTTTTGGGTATGTGCTCATTCTTTAGACACAAAAATCGTTTTTTTTATCTGACAGTACAAGACCTAACCCCCAGTCTTTGAAATTTCAGAAGATAGGATCGGCTGCCTCCACCCCGCCCCCCTCCTTAAACGCCGAAAAACCCGGCTTTACCGCTGCCTATTGTATTTACTACCGTTTGCTCCTCAAGAAAAAATGCAGGATTTCTCACCGGAAAGTCCGGAATATGGTTTTGCAACGAGTAATCATCATGCCTAACTTTTACAAATATTATTGTTGCTAAGCATGTGAAATTTCACTGTTGTGAGCCGCTTAGTTTACTTCTCAGGAGTCATTGTCATGAAAAAGCCCCTGACTTAAGAAGTGAAAATAGTTGATACGCCATCGAATTCTTGTCTCTGGCTTTTTTACGATCAGCACTAATAAGAACCATATTATAAACTCATTATGCTTTGGGCATTTTTGTTTCTTGTTTCTAACTTTTTTATGTGTGAGCATTTTTTCACTGTTCTTTATAAACAAACGCGAAATCCGAAAATTCTGGCGTTTTTTTCTTCCATAGTTTTATATGGTTATCTTATCACATGTGTACTTATACCAGATGCTTTGATTCTCATAAGCTACAATTAAAGATGCTGGAACAAGGGCTAAAAAGACAAAAAAATCTACTATTAACGGACTATCATCCGAACCTTGATCGAAAAAATATAAAATAATCGTTTGAATCTTTGCAGTGTCTGAAATCTGTGCAAATAGACCATATTTAACCCCGGGTTAGATTTTCAGCTTCCTAGTTGGATCGAAGTATGCTTATCAACAAAACGTGCATAAAAAACATAAAAAGTTTAAAAGAGTTTGAGAAAATTCCGTCTTTTTTCGTTCCGTTTTTTTATTGTGTTTGGTATTTACAAACTAAAGTTGAAATTTGGTACTCATGATAGTTATACAAAGTTAAATCAAATATATTTGACATGGGATGCATAAAAGATGTCACATTGGAGTGAAGATTTGCGTGGGTTGAAAATTTGTACTATTTGAACCTGACCACAGTTCCATCATAACTCTAATAAAAAAAGTTTTTCGTAAATACTGATTTTATTTTTGAAAACAATGATGAAAACTGTATATAAGCTATAATGTAAGTTTTTTTCGTCTGATGCTGTTTTGAGGGTTAAAATGACGATAACCAGTAAAAAAATGCGTATTTGTTCAAAATAACGTATTTTTTTACCAGCTCCGTTTTTTGTTGTGAGTCTTTTAAATTCAAATTGACAATGGATTTCATTACTCTTAAGTGTCCTATATTATATTCTTAAAAATCTTTGACTCAAATAGTACCTGTCGGGCAGCACATTGAAAACAATGTTTTTCGCCTGCGATTTTTGCTCATATTCGGCGATTTCTGGCAAAATTGGTGTTTCATACGTCCCGTTTTTTGTTGTGTTGAATTTTTTTACAAACTAAGGTTGTGATTTGATACTCAGGTTAGTTCTACACAGTTAACTGAAATGTTCATGAAACGGGAAGCATATAAGATTTAACATGGGAGTGAATATTTGTGTAGATTGAAGAGTTGTACTATTTGGACCTGACCACAATCTCATCATAACTGTTAAAAAAAAAGTTTTTCGTAAATGCCGATATTATTTTTGGAAACAGTGATGAAAACTGTATATAAGCTTCAATGTAAGTTTTTTTCGACTAATGCTGTTTTGAGGGTTGAAATGACGATAACCCCTAAAAATAGGGTTTTGTTAAAAAAAAATTATTTTTTTATCCAGTTCCGTTTTTTGTTGTGAGTCCTCTAATTTCAAACTGACAATGGATTTCAATACTCATAAGTGTCCTATATAATGTTCTAAAAAATCTCTGAGTCAAAAAGTACCTGTCGGTCAGCACATTGAAAACAAATTTTTTCGCCTGCGATTTTTGCTCATTTTTGGCGATTTTTAGCAAAATTGGCGTTTCATCCGTTCCGTTTTTTGTTGTGTCAGATTTTTTAGCAAACTGGTTGTGGAACTCGGTACTCATAAGTGTTTTACATATTTGTCTATAACATTTTTGAAAAAGATACTACCTATCGGTCACCACGGTGGAAATAAAAAATTTTGCCTGCGATTTTTGAGCATTTATAAAAAAAAATTGAAAAAACGGACGAAAAAATAAAAAATATTTTTCCGATTCTTTTGACTGTCTGGAATCTGTGTAGATGGACCATGATTAACCCCGGGTTCAATTTTCAGCTTCCTAGTTAAAGCGAAGTATGCTTGTCACCAAAACGTGCATACAGAAAAAAAAACGGAAAAAGTTCTTCGGGAAGACAAAATTGTCTCTCGTCAATGATACAACCAATGAATTTTCACCAAATTCACTACACATATGCAACTTTCAACGGGAAAAACGATAATGCAACTTAAATTTCAATACGTTTATGCGAGAAATGACTTTTTCACAAAAAATCGTCAAATTCATACAAAATGGAGTTTACCATCGAACCATATTAAGGTTTCGGACTATCGTCCGAACCTTGATGCATTGTAGGAACAGTAGACGCATGTGCCACGGTTCGTTGCGCCCGATGCACCAAGTGCCGCAATGGTCGTTGTGTGCCCGATCGTAAACAGCCGGGATGTTCGCCGAAAGGTTTAGGAATTTAATAACTACTTGGCCGAAAAAAAACGTTGTAAATTTAGTTGTTTTGCTATGCAATCATGAAACTAATGATGAGGATGAGTATCTGTATATTTTTTTTGACTATATTTTTTATATAGAAGATGCATGTGCCACGATTGATTGTGCCCCATGCTTCACATGCCGCAATGGTCGTTGTGTGCCTGACCGTAGGCAGCCGGGATGCTCGCCAAAAGGTTAACGAATCAATACATATTTTGCGGGAAAGACACATTGTCATTTTCGTTATGCAATCATAAACTAATCTTGAAAATCTATGCCGTAAGGCATGCATAAAATGATGGATGGATGGGTGGATCTTTTAATGATAATAATCATTTAACCATTTAAATTATGATTTTAGTAGACGCATGTTTCACGGTTCGGTGTGCCCCATGCTTCAAATGTCGCAATGGTCATTGCGTGCCCGATAATAAACAGCGTGGATGTTTGACTCCAGTTCCAGGTAAAAAAAATTACTGTTCCAAATTCTCTGATGTTTCATGATCCTCCAATGAGTTGAGAAAGCTCGGTGCGCCTAGGGAAAAAAACTTTTCATACAAAAAAATTCAAGTCCACAATTTCAATGCAAGTGGGAAATGCCTAAACTCCCAATTCAATGAAATTGAACTCTTCTCTGAAGCACAATAACGTGCAGGAAAAAAGAAAAATTAGTTAATCACTTGTAAGGGACTAAGGGGTCACATTGTTCCATATTTATCTTATTCATTTTAGTTGAACAATGTCCCCCACTACCCATGCCTATGCCTCTACCGGGCTGTACTCCCAGGGAGGTAACAGGACCAGATAGTTGTCCAACATACACTTTCGATTGCGAACCAGGTATGTTGTTGTTGTTGTTGTTGTTGTTGTTGTTGTTGTTGTTGTTGTTGTTGTTGTTGTTGTTGTTGTTGTTGTTGTGGTTGTTGTTGTTGTTGTTGTTGTTGTTGTTGTTGTTGTTGTTGTTGTTGTTGTTGTTGTTGTTGTTCTGGTTGTTGTTGTTGTTGTTGTTGTTGTTGTTGTTGTTGTTGTTGTTGTTGTTGTTGTTGTTGTTGTTGTTGTTGTTGTTGTTGTTGTTGTTGTTGTTGTGGTTGTGGTTGTTGTTGTTGTTGTTGTTGTTGTTGTTGTTGTTGTTGTTGTTGTTGTTGTTGTTGTTGTTGTTGTTGTTGTTGTTGTTGTTGTTGTTGTTGTTGTTGTTGTTGTTGCTGTTGCTGTTGCTGTTGCTGTTGCTGTTGTTGTTGTTGTTGTTACTGTTGTTGTTGTTACTGTTGTTGTTGTTGCTGTTGTTGTTGCTGTTGTTGTTATTGTTATTGTTGTTGCGCTGGGATCCAATGGATTTCGTATTGATACCGCCATGGATCCACCAATTGCTACGTTTCCTTACATCGCGTTATTTTCTCTGTGCCTACATCTGTTTGTACTGTATATGTATGTAAGTTGCAATTACTGGCATTCCAGCTAAGACCCCTGGTTGTCCACCTAATTCGGTCTTCAAACAATGCGGTACGGCGTGTCCGAAAACGTGCGACAACTTCCAAAATACCATGATGATGTGTACCATGCAATGCGTCGCCGAATGTCAGTGCGTCGATGGCTTTGTACTTGATTCCAACGGCAGATGCATTCCGACCGATAAATGTCCCGGATCTGGTTAGATACTCACTAACTCACTCACTCACTCACTCATTTATGTTCTTAACCACTCACTCATCAACTACATTTACTGTACATCTTTTTGTAAACTTTCTGAAGCTCACTAAAGTAACCACAGATCATTCCCGAACGTATCAGACGCAAATTTTATTCTCTGAACTGATTGCAATACAGGATAAAAATTTGGCGATGCTTGTCGCAGTTTTGGCAACTCTAATTTTTTCAGTTTCTTGAGGTTCCAGTATTTTTAGCTAGAAATATTTATATATTCCTGAATACAGCTCTGTTCTCTATATTTTTCAATAAAAATTTAACTAAGATATATCGAGATATGTCTTCTAAAGAAAAAATCTAATTGCCTCGCTCTTAAGATCCCTGTTCGTCATCACCCTGCAAACCGTTATGTGAACGTTGTGTGCCCGAGCCCAAAATGTGCATCACAACTCCCTGCCCGCAATACCGTTGCGAAAACAGTAAGTTTCTGGTCTGATTGATCCATTCATGAGTGATTGACAGATAGATTGACAGTTTGATTGACAGATTGAGTCACAGATTGATTGACTGATAATTTGACAGTTTGATAGACAGATTGATTGATAGATTGATTGACATATTGATTGACTGACTGATTGATAGTTCGATTGACAGATCAATTGACTGATTGATTGACTGATTGATTTACTCACTGCCTTTTACGGTGTGACTGACTCAACTCATTTCAGCATGCGATGCCGCCTAATGCCATCAAGTGTGCTTGTCCTCTGGTCAGTCAATCTCTCAGGTAATCAGATCATAAATCTGTCAGTCATTGCGTTAATCAGTCATTCAGACATTCAACCGGTCAGTCAGTCAGTCAGTCAGTCAGTAGTTCTACAGTCAGTCAATAATTACTTTCAGTTACTCATTTCGAAAAGAGCAAAACAATAATTCCATATTCAGATGCAACATGCATGTGACTTACATATCAACTGGTTAAGACGTTCTTGGCGGTATCTTCACTTTAATTCTTCATTTTTATTGTGATTCCATGTTTTTTGTAATCATTAATGGTCAGTATTTCACTTATTCATAAATCATATAAATCTAACTGACAAATTTGAAAGTAAAATGAAGAAAAACCTCCAACGAAATGATTTTTTTGTCTGTGCTAAAATATAACTGGTAGAAATGTGTTGAAATAGTAAAAAGCTTCTGTATAAACCTTTTTACTGGAACTTCTTCACAGAGGCTAGGGCACACTTACATATGACGTTCACAATAGTGTTATCGTAATGGCCAGACTGGTACATATGTACATAGAATAAACTGACAAGCATAAGCGTATATCCTAGAAGAACTCGTTAGATAATCTGTGGCTCAAGCCATGTTTCGAACCTAGGATCCTCACCCTACGCACTGGACTAGACCAGTGACATGTACGTTTTACTGTATAAATTGTGAAAATATTACCAAAACTCGATCACTCATTCACTCACTCACTCACTCACTCACTCACTCACTCAATCACTCACTCATTAACTCACTCGCTCACACTCTCACCCACGCACTCACTCACTCACTCACTCACTCACTCACTCACTCACTCACTCACTCACTCACTCACTCACATACTCACTCACTCACTCACTCACTCACTCACTCACTCACTCACTCACTCACTCACTCACTCACTCACTCACTCACTCACTCACTCACTCACTCACTCACTCACTCACTCACTCGCTCACGTACTCACTCACTCACTCACTCACTCACCCACCCACTCACTCACTCACTCGCTCACTCACTCACTTCGGTTAGTTTATTGCTCTTCTGTCAAACAGAGTCCGATGGCAAGGATGAAACTTGAAGTTGTGACTGAGTGAATGAGTGAGTGAGTGAGTGAGTGAGTGAGTGAGTGAGTGAATGAGTGAGTGAGTGAGTGAGTGAGTATTAGCTTTTCTGTGATGAAATCCGTTTATGATCAGTCAATCAGTTTGGCAAGGTTTGGCAAGTCATTCAGTCAGTCACGCCAAACATGAACAATCACGATCTAATATACAACTGAGGTTCGAATATTTCGCGACAAAAGCGACAAATTCACCGATTTTTTTGTAAGACTTTTGCCACACACCTTAAATAAAAAATAAACAATTAATGTGCCTGTGAAAAAATGTTACAAAAACAAACAAAAAATAGTGTGCTTGAAATTTTTTTACAAAAAAACTGTCCCGGTAATGTCCCGGAAAACTGTCGCGAAATATTCGAACCTCAGTTATATATAATTTCCTGAGCGGGCAACATGTTACTGTAATTTCCCACTTTAACGTTTTTTTCAATGATAACACTTTCTTTCATTTATTTTATTAAGGCGAGTTAATAAAATACAATGAAGGAATAATGATCCTAATAATAATGTTTAATGATGTACTGTAGATCACGTACACAATGAATCATTTGTACTTAGAACTGGTTCAATATACATATATCTCCTTCACTCATTCACTCACTCACTCACTCACTCACTCACTCACTCACTCACTCACTCACTCACTCACTCACTCACTCACTCACTCACTCACTCACTCACTCACTCACTCACTCACTCACTCACTCACTCACTCACTCACTCACTCACTCACTCACTCACTCACTCACTCACTCACTCACTCACTCACTCACTCACTCACTCACTCACTCACTCACTCACTCACTCACTCACTCACTCACTCACTCACTCACTCACTCACTAACTCAGCCACTCACTCGCTCACTAACTCAGCCACTCACTCACTCGCTAATCAGTCTGTCATTCATTCGAAAGGTCAATCAATTCGAAGTCGGGCATCTGCGCAATCAGTCTGGCATTGTTCAACAGTTCAGTGATAAACTAAGTTATTCAGTAATGTTATTGCTTCTCAGAATTATCACCCACAAAATCCTATAATAAATGTTCAATTCACTTGACTCACTCACTTAATTCATTTTAAAGTTCAGTTGTTTAACTCAATTGACTTCCTACGTACCCGGGGAGCGTAATCTTGCACTCGAAATCGTTCTTTATACATATACAGGGTGGCTGTAAAGTAACGACGCGTTTTCCGGCCGCCCATATCTCAAAAAAATTATATAGCGTGACCAGTGTCTTTATAGTCAAACTTGCGTAAAAACACCTGAAAAATCGAATTATGTGGTCAGATTTGACGTATTATAATGTATTTGTAGGCCTTTTGTGGAATTTCTGTCAAAAAGCAATAATTTTTTACTTCTTGGGTCCTAGATGGATTTTTTTTCAAAATAAAAGCTTTAGAGGATTTCAAAAGTTTACACACTATTTTAATAATGATTTTTAAAAAATATCATCGCCAAATAACACCATTGGTATTATCTAATGGTGAAAATTAAGCCAGCTTTCACATGTCACTTTTTACATCAGAATCTTATTTCTGCATTTTTCACCAATTATCATGCTTTTATGACCCTTAATGGTGTCTTATGACACCAGATTTGTGTTATAGGAGTCATGGAAGTATGATAATCCTACTTAGAACCTAAATCTTTCATTTTCGAAATTTTGGAATTTTATCGAATTTTGCATTTTTTCTTCATTTATTGAAACTTTTTGGTAGTGAAGTACTATGAATTCTAATTCTTTCATAAATTCTTTAACACAAAACTCAACTTACCGTTTGTTTATATCATTATGAATCAAGGTTGAAACCAATTGATACTTAATTCGTATTACTATGGTCAGTTTTCATGGAATTTCGGTCAGTTTTGTTGAAAAATAATGAAATTTCCGTTAATTTTTGAAAAAAAAATTAATTTGAGCAGTTCTACACTAAAATGAACCTCATAATCTGAAATTTCAGGTATGAATACATATAATTGGCATGTAAAAGTTAATCATGCAATGCAATAGTTCTGAGAAATAGACGGCCGGAAAACGCGTCGTTACTTTACAGCCACCCTGTACATATGTAGTGATACCTCGATTCCTGTGATAGTAACAGACTTTATAGGAACATAAAGACTGCTTGTATCATTTATCTTTAAAGTTGAAATAGAGATTCCCCCAACTAAATGACTGATAGACAGTTCGACACCAGAATAGCTGAAAAAATTCAGCTTCCTGGTGGAACTGAATGGCAGTATTTAGAAAATTTGTTATCATTGCGTGTAAAAAATTTAGACGGAGCAATGCCAGCAAAATACATGAGCATACATAAAAACTGAGAAAGATAATCCGTTGGTTTGGCAAGTCATTCAGTCTGCAAAACAAGAACAATCGCGTCATGATGGTTGTTAATATCTTCATAATTTCCTGAGCGGGCCACCTGTTAATTTCCCACTTTAGATTTTCCCAAGAACAAGCTTATTTTCTGTTTTCGTTAAGGCGATTGCATCAGTTCCTACTTCATAGAGATCACGTTTTACTTTATCACAAATATGATTTACCTTATCACAATTACTTTTCATTTTATCACAATTACCTTTTACTTTATCACAAATACTTTTTAATTTATCACAAATACTTTTTACTTTATCACAAATACTTTTTACTTTATCACAATTACTTTTTACTTTATCACAAATACTTTTTACTTTATCACAAATACTTTTTACTTCAGACGCGGAATCGAGCCAAACTGGTCAACTATAGTCGATTATTTTATTCTTGACTGACTTCTTGCCCGGACAGACACATTCATACCTAATGTTTCACATTCATACCTAATGTTTCACATTCATACCTAATGTTTCATACCTAACGTTTCACCGTCGATTCATCATGTTTAGTAATAAATAGTGTGTGACAGTTTTTTATATTTATTAATAAACCTGAGAAATATAAAGCGAAACATTAGGTGCCAATCATCTGTCCTGCCACAAAAGAAGTCAAGAATAATTTATTCGACTATATATTATAAATGCAAACTCTAATGAGGGTTCAAAAACTAGACGTGTTTTTCACCACTTCTTACCCCTTATTTAAAAATATTTCATCATTTCCTTTATGATTTTTGTTCACGCAGGTAAACCATCTATAATGCAGATTAATTTCGTTATAAACGAAATTGTAAAATGGGCCGTTATTTTTCACAAAACTTTGATGAAATTTGATTAGGGCAAGTCCAGAGACGTTTGAAGAAAGTTTTTTTTTACTTCCGAAAATCGTAAAAGGTGAAAAAAATTATAAAACTTTCTCAAGATAACGCTGAACAATTGGTACAAAAAAGCTTGATGATTTTTTTAATTTTTTTATCTGAATTCTCTTTTATCAATAATCTTGCTTTGCTGTTTCTTTTCATGATTTTTGTAGAATTTGTTGATTATTAAAAGAGTTTTCTACAAAAAAAAACAAGTTAACCGTTCAATAATCAACTTATTTCCATAAAAATACATGGAAAAAACCAGCAATGAAATTAATTTCATGAAGGTAAAAAAATTACGGTAAAAAATTAAAAAGAAGTTAATTATTTTTTTTGTAAATTCTGTCCATAGACAAAAGGGTTTTGTTTGGGATCGGGACGCAAGATTACTAACTGCACTATTCTGAGAATCCGAAATTCAACCCGTGCATTGAATGCAACCAGGGTCTTGACACCAGCGTTTATCACAAGTAAAGCAAAGCCTGCTAGGCCCGGTGGTTAAAGTGTCAGCCTGGCGTGAGGGTTCAAAACTTTTAGAAAATTTTTGGTAAAATACTGGTTGCAGACGAGTTTTTTCGAAGTTAACTGTTTCCTTTAAAGTTTAACTGTTCGTTAACCGCCGATAACCAATCGTAAGACTGGCGTTAGCACCTCGCGGAGCGCGGAGGTGAGATCCGTTTAACAAATATAAGTAAAAGATCGAAAATACATACAATTTAAAAATTTCGATTGCCCAAGACACTTATTGTTTCTAAACAACTCGCGAATTACAGTTTTTGACAATTTTGGATTCTCAGACCAGTGCACTTATAATATTAAATTCGCGATCGGGACAGTGGAACACATAAATCTGTTTATATCGATTTTACTCTGCAGAAAAGGTTAATCGACTATACGATATTTATATGGCAGCCGAAGAATTATGGACTATAATTTCCAATATTCTGCGAGCGTGCGCCGCGTGTTTAGTTTTTGTGGGACTGATTGGTAATGGGCTCATTATTTATCTTTACTACAAATACAATCGGATTCGCAATATGAAGCCACTTTGTGCTTTGCTGCCACTGGCCGTGTTTGACTGGCTGAGATGCTTTACCGGAGTTATTGTTTGGTTCACTCACTCACTCACTCACTCACTCACTCACTCACTCACTCACTCACTCACTAACATTTTCACTCACTCACTCACTCACTCACTCACTCACTCACTCACTCACTCACTCACTCACTCACTCACTCACTCACATCACTCACTCACTCACTCACTCACTCACTCACTCACTTCTTCACTCACTGACTCATTCACACTTACTCACTCACTCACTCACTCACTCACTCACTCACTCACTCACTCACTCACTCACTCACTCACTCACTCACTCACTCACTCACTCACTCACTCACTCACTCACTCACTAACTCACTCAGATATGCTTCGGTGTGCAAAAGTTCAACCACTGGGCGCAAGTACTTCAAGCAGTTCAGATTTGGATTTGTGTGCTGACTATGGGCATTATGTACTCAATGGTGGTATGGGAAACACGAAAAAATCAGAATCGTGTTGATGACTCGGGTGAGTCATTTAGTGAGTTTGTGAAACATAGAGTTTTATTTTTGAATCCCACTGCTTTGAAGGTTAATTATGTCTGGTATTGATATGTTGTTCAAGGTAAACGGGACCGTGGCGAAGCCCGCAAGATGCGAAAGTTGACAGCCATAGTATCATCTGCGGTCTGTTTTATTACTCACCCCACTGAATAACTCATTCACCCACTCACTGAGTAACTCACTCACCCCCTGAGTAACTCATTCACCCACTGAGTAACACACTCACCCACTGAGTAACTCACTCACCCACTGAGCAACTCATTCACCCACTGAGTAACTTACTCACCCACTGAGTAACTCACTCACCCACTGAGTAATTCACTCATGCACTGAGTAACTCACTCACCCACTGGGTATGTAACTCACTCACCCACTGAGTAACTCACTCACCCACTTAGTAACTCACTCACCCCACTGAGTAACTCACTCACCCACTGAGTAGCTCACTCACCCACTGAGTATGTAACTCACTCACCCGCTGAGTAACTCATTCACTCACCGAGTAACTCATTCACTCACTGAGTAACTCATTCACTCAGTGAGTAACTCATTCACTCACTGAGTAAATTATTCACTCACTGAGTAACTCACTCACCCACTGAGAAACTCATTCATTCACTGAGTAACGCATTCACTCACTGAGTAACGCACTC
>OZ038444.1:863491-881308 GCA_964036265.1 Daptonema setosum
AATTCTTCAGAAAGTCCCACGTAGAGAAATATGTTTATCACAGAGTTGACCATCTGGGACGCACCGGACAGGAATACCGTAACCCGAATAACGTAATCTGGCAGACTCAGCAACGTGCAAATACGATCGATGGCAGCGGGTATGCCGAAAAGAAGCAAACAAGCGATCACCTGCATAATTATTAGTTACTCAGGGAGTGATTGAGTTACTCAGATAGTGAATGAGTTACTCAGTGGGTGAGTGAGTTACTCAGTGAGTGAATGCGTTACTCAGTGAATGAATGAGTTACTCAGTGGGTGAGTGAGTTACTCAGGGAGTGAATAATTTACTCAGTGAATGAATGAGTTACTCACTGAGTGAATGAGTTACTCGGTGAGTGAATGAGTTACTCAGCGGGTGAGTGAGTTACATACTCAGTGGGTGAGTTAGTTACTCAGTGGGTGAGTGAGTTACTCAGTGGGTGAGTGAGTTACTAAGTGGGTGAGTGAGTTACTCAGTGGGTGAGTGAGTTACATACCCAGTGGGTGAGTGAGTTACTCAGTGCATGAGTGAATTACTCAGTGGGTGAGTGAGTTACTCAGTGGGTGAGTAAGTTACTCAGTGGGTGAATGAGTTACTCAGTGGGTGAGTGAGTTACTCAGTGGGTGAATGAGTTACACAGGGGGTGAGTGAGTAACTCAGTGAGTGGGTGAATGAGTTATTCAGTGGGTGAGTAATAAAACAGACCGCAGATGATACTATGGCTGTCAACTTTCGCATCTTGCGAGCTTCGCCACGGTCCCGTTTACCTTGAATAACATATCAATACCAAACATAATTAACCTTCAAAGCAGTGTGATTCAAAAATAAAACTATATGTTTTACTAACTCGCTAAATGACTCACCTGAGTCATCAACACGATTCTGATTTTTTCGTGTTTCCCTTACCACCATTGAGTACATAATGCCCATAGCCAGCACACAAAACCAAATCTGAACTGCTTGAAGTACTTGCGCCCAGTGGTTGAACTTTTGCCCGCCGAAACATATCTGAGTGAGTGAGTGAGTGAGTGAGTGAGTGAGTGAGTGAGTGAGTGAGTGAGTGTGTGAGTGAGTGAGTGATTGCGTGAGTGAGTGAGTGAGTGAGTGAGTGAGTGAGTGAGTGAGTGAGTGAGTGAGTGAGTGAGTGAGTGAGTGAGTGAGGAGGGTTTGAGTGAGTGAGTGAACCCAACAATAACTCCGGTAAAGCATCTCAGCCAGTCAAACACGGCCAGTGGCAGCAAAGCACAAAGTGGCTTCATATTGCGAATCCGATTGTATTTGTAGTAAAGATAAATAATGAGCCCATTACCAATCAGTCCCACAAAAACTAAACACGCGGCGCACGCTCGCAGAATGTTGGAAATTATGGTCCAGAACTCTTCGGCTGCCATATAAATATCTTATGGTCGATTAACCTTTTCTGCAGAGTAAATTCGATATAAACAGATTTATGTGTTCCACTGTCCCGATCGCGAGTTTACTATTATAACTGCACTATTCTGAGAATCCAAAATTGTCAAAACTGTAATTCGCGAGTTGTTTAGAAACAATAAAAGTTTTGGGCAATCGAAATTTTATCGTATGTATTTTTGATCTTTTACTTATATTTGTCAAATGGATCTCACCCCTGCGCTCCGCGAGGTGCTAACGCTAGTCCTACGATAAGGGGTTAACGAACAGTTAAATTTCAAAGGGAGTAGTTAAACTTCGAAAAAAAACTCGTCTGCAACCAGTATTTTTACCAAAAATTTTCAAAAGGTTTTAAACCCTCACGCGAGGCTAACAATCTAACCACCGGGTCTAGCAGGCTTTGCTTTACTTGTGATAAACGCTGGTGTCAAGACCCTGGTTGCAATCGATGCACGAGTTGAATTTCGGATTCTCAGAATAGTGCAGTTAGTAATCTTGCGTCCCGATCCCAGACAAAACCTTTTTGCATATGGACAGAATTTACAAAAAGTTAATTAACCTCTTTTTTATTTTTACCGTAATTTTTTTACCTTCAGAAAAATTAATTTCATTTTTTTCATGTATTTTTATGGAAATAAGTTGATTATTGAACGGTTAACATGTTTTTTTTTGGGTAGAAAACTTTTAAAAAAATCAACATATTCCCCAAAAATCATGAAAAGAAACAGCACATCAAGATTATTGATAAAAGAGAATTCAGAGTAAAAAATAAAAAAAATCATCAAGCTTTTTGTAAAAATTTTCAGTAAGGCGTGTTCAGCTTTGTCTTAGATTTTTTTTAACTTTTACTATCTCCGGAAGTAAAAAAACTTTCTCAACACGTCTCTGGACTGCCCTAATCAATTTTCACTAAACTTTTGTAAAAAAAATAACGGCGCATTTTACAATATCGTTTATAACGAATTTACTCTACATTATAGATAGTTTACCTGCGTGAACAAAACTCATAAAAGAAATAATGAAATAATTTTTTAATGGGTATTTTTGAGAAGTGATGAAAAAACACGTCTAGTTTTTGAACCCTCATTAGAGTTTGCATTCATAATATATAGTCGAAAAATTTATTCTTGACTTCTTTTGTGGCAGGACAGATGATTTGCACCTAATGTTTCGCTTTATATTTGTCAGGTTTAGTAATAAATATAAAAAACTGTCACACACTATTTATCACTAAACCTGCTGAATCTACGGTGAAACATTAGGTATGAAACATTAGGTATGAAACATTAGGTATGAAACATTAGGTATGAAACATTAGGTATGAAACATTAGGTATGAAACATTAGGTATGAAACATTACGTATGAAACATTAGGTATGAAACATTAGGTATGAAACATTAGGTATGAAACAATAGGTATGAAACGTTAGGTATGAAACATTAGGTATGAAACATTAGGTATGAAACATTAGGTATGAAACATTAGGTATGAAACATTAGGTATGAAACATTAGGTATGAAACATTAGGTATGAAACATTAGGTATGGATGTGTCTGTACGGGCAAGAAATGAGTCAAGAATAAAATAATCGACTATACATAGTTAACCAGTTAGGCTCGATTACACATCTGAATGAAAAAAAACAATTGTGATAAAGTTAAAAGTACATATTTGTGATAAAGTAAAAAGGATTTGTGATCAATTAAAAAGTGTTTGTGATAAAGTAAAAAGTATTTGTGATGAAGTAAAAAGTAATTGTGATAAAGTAAATCATATTTGTGATAAAGTAAAAAGTGATCTCTATGAATTAAGAACTGATTAACTCTCTTTGATGAAATACAGTAAATGAGTTTGTTCTTGGGAAAATCTAAAGTGGGAAATTAATAGGTGGCCCGCTCAGGAAATTATGAAGATATTAACAACCATTATGACGCGATTGTTCTTGTTTTGCAGACTGAATGACTTGCCAAACCAACGGATTATCTTTCTCAGTTTTTTATGTATGCTCATGTATTTTGCTGGCATGGCTCCGTCTAAATTTTTTTACACGCAATGATAACAAATTTTCTAAATACTGCCATTCAGTCCCACCAGAAAGCTGAATTTTTTCAGCTATTCTGGTGTCGAACTGTCTATCAGTCATTTAGTTTGGGGGAATCTCTATTTCAACTTTAAAGATATATGAATTATATGATACAAGCAGTCTTTATGTTCCTATAAAGTCTGTTACTATCACAGGAATCGAGGTATCACTATATAAAGAACGATTTTGAGTGAAGATTACGCACCTCGGGTACGTAGAAAGTCAATTGAATTGGACAATTGAACTTTAGTGAATTAAGTGAGTGAGTCAAGTGAATCGAACATTTATTATAGGATTTTGTGGGTGATCATTCTGAAAAGCAATAAGATTACTGAATAACTTAGTTTATCACTGAACCACTGAATAATGCCTGACTGATTGCGCAGATGCCCGACTCACGAATTGATTGACCTTTCGAATGAATGACAGACTGATTGGCGAGTGCTGAGTTACATATGTAGTGAGCGAGTGAGTGGGACAGTGAGGAGTGAGTGAATGAGTGAATGAGTGAGTGAGTGAGTGAGTGAGTGAGTGAGTGAGTGAGTGAGTGAGTGAGTGAGTGAGTGAGTGAGTGAGTGAGTTAGTGAGTGCATAAATTTGTTATTATTTTAGTATATAATTTTTCTTACTGGATCCGGAAGTAGCAGGGTACGTATGACGGGCAGACCGGTGATGAGTGATTGAGTGAGTGAGTGAGTGAGTGAGTGAGTGAGTGAGTGAGTGAGTGAGTGAGTGAGTGAGTGAGTGAGTGAGTGAGTGAGTGAGTGAGTGAGTGAGTGAGTGAGTGAGTGAGTGAGTGAGTGAGTGAGTGAGTGAGTGAGTGAGTGAGTGAGTGAGTGAGTGAGTGAGTGGCTGAGTTAGTGAGCGAGTGAGTGGGACAGTGAGGAGTGAGTGAATGAGTGAATGAGTGAGTGAGTGAGTGAGTGAGTTAGTGAGTGAGTGAGTGAGTGAGTGAGTGAGTGAGTGAGTGAGTGGCTGAGTTAGTGAGCGAGTGAGTGAGACAGTGAGGAGTGAGCGAATGAGTGAATGAGTGAGTGAGTGAGTGAGTGAGTGAGTGAGTGAGTGAGTGAGTGAGTGAGTGAGTGAGTGAGTGAGTGAGTGAGTGAGTGAGTGAGTGAGTGAGTGAGTGAGTGAGTGAGTGAGTGAGTGAGTGAGTGAGTGAGTGAGTGAGTGAGTGAGATATATATTGAACCAGTTCTAAGTACAAATGATTCATTGTGTACGTGATCTACAGTACTTCATTTAACATTATTATTAGGATCATTATTCCTTCATCGTATTTTATTAACTCGCATTAATAAAATAAATGAAAGAAAGTGTTATCATTGAAAAAAACGTTAAAGTGGGAAATTACAGTAACATGTTGCCCGCTCAGGAAATTATATATATGTAGATCGTGATTGTTCATGTTTGGCGTGACTGACATAATGACTTGCCAAACCTTGCCAAACTGATTGACTGATCATAAACGGATTTCATCACAGAAAAGCTAATACTCACTCACTCACTCACTCACTCACTCACTCACTCACTCACTCACTCACTCACTCACTCACTCACTCACTCACTCACTCACTCACTCACTCACTCACTCACTCACTCACTCATTCACTCAGTCACAACTTCAAGTTTCATCCTTGCCATCGGACTCTGTTTGACAGAAGAGCAATAAACTAACCGAAGTGAGTGAGTGAGCGAGTGAGTGAGTGAGTGGGTGGGTGAGTGAGTGAGTGAGTGAGTGAGTGAGTACGTGAGCGAGTGAGTGAGTGAGTGAGTGAGTGAGTGAGTGAGTGAGTGAGTGAGTGAGTGAGTGAGTGAGTGAGTGAGTGAGTGAGTGAGTGAGTGAGTATGTGAGTGAGTGAGTGAGTGAGTGAGTGAGTGAGTGAGTGAGTGAGTGCGTGGGTGAGTGTGTGAGCGAGTGAGTTAATGAGTGAGTGATTGAGTGAGTGAGTGAGTGAGTGAGTGAGTGAGTGAGTGAGTGAGTGAGTGAGTGAGTGAATGAGTGAGTGAGTTTTGGTAATATTTTCACAATTTATACAGTAAAACGTACATGTCACTGGTCTAGTCCAGTGCGTAGGGTGTCAACCTCGAGAACTGAGGATCCTAGGTTCGAAACATGGCTTGAGCCACAGATGCTTGTCAGTTTATTCTATGTACATATATGTACCAGTCTGGCCATTACGAAAACAATATTGTGAACGTCATATGTAAGTGTGCCCTAGCCTCTGTGAAGAAGTTCCAGTAAAAAGGTTTATACAGAAGCTTTTTACTATTTCAACACATTTCTTCCAGTTATATTTTAGCACAGACAAAAAATCATTTCGTTGGAGGTTTTTCTTCATTTTACTTTCAAATTTGTCAGTTAGATTTATATGATTTATGAATAAGTGAAATACTGACCATTAATGATTACAAAAAACATGGAATCACAATAAAAAAAGAAGAATTAAAGCGGAGATACCGCCAAGAACGTCTTAACCAGTTGATATGTAAGTCACACATGCATGTTGCATCTGAATATGGAATTATTGTTTTGCTCTTTCCGAAATGAGTAACTGAAAGTAATTATTGACTGACTGTAGACCTACTGACTGACTGACTGACCGGTTGAATGTCTGAATGACTGATTAACGCAATGACTGACAGATTTATGATCTGATTACCTGAAAGATTGACAGACCTGAGGACAAGCACACTTGATGGCCTTAGGCGGCATCGCATGCTGAAATGAGTTGAGTCAGTCACACCGTAGGCAGTGAGTAAATCAATCAGTCAATCAATCAGTCAATTGATCTGTCAATCGAACTATCAATCAGTCAGTCAATCAATATGTCAATCAATCTATCAATCAATCTGTCTATCAAACTGTCAAATTATCAGTCAATCAATCTGTCAATCAATATGTCAATCAATCTGTGACTCAATCTGTCAATCAATCCATCAATCAATCTGTCTATCAAACTGTCAAATTATCAGTCAATCAATCTGTGACTCAATCTGTCAATCAATCTGTCAATCTATCTGTCAATCACTCATGAATGAATCAATCAGACCAGAAACTTACTGTTTTCGCAACGGTATTGCGGGCAGGGAGTTGTGATACACATTTTGGGCTCGGGCACACAACGTTCACATAACGGTTTGCAGGGTGATGACGAACAGGGATCTTAAGAGCGAGGCAATTAGATTTTTTCTTTAGAAGACATATCTCGATATATCTTAGTTATATTTTTTTTGAAAAATATAGAGAACAGAGCTGTATTCAGGAATATATAGGTATTTCTAGCTAAAAATACTGGAACCTCAAGAAACTGAAAAAATTAGAGTTG
This sequence comes from Daptonema setosum, assembly GCA_964036265.1. NCBI lineage: Eukaryota > Metazoa > Nematoda > Chromadorea > Monhysterida > Xyalidae > Daptonema > Daptonema setosum. Next base: position 870,336 of record OZ038444.1, read on the forward strand.
CCAAAACTGCGACAAGCATCGCCAAATTTTAATCCTGTATTGCAATCAGTTCAGAGAATAAAGTTTGCGTCTGATACGTTCGGGAATGATCTTTGGTTACTTTAGTAAGCTTCAGAAAGTGTACAAAAAGATGTACAGTAAATGTAGTTGATGAGTGAGTGGTTAAGAACATAAATGAGTGAGTGAGTGAGTGAGTTAGTGAGTATCTAACCAGATCCGGGACATTCATCGGTCGGAATGCATCTGCCGTTGGAATCAAGTACAAAGCCATCGACGCACTGACATTCGGCGACGCATTGTTCGGTACACATCATCATGGTATTTTGGAAGTTGTCGCACGTTTTCGGACACGCCGTACCACATTGCTTGAATACCGAATTGGGTGGACAATCAGGGGTCTTAGCTGAAATGCCAGTAATTGCAATTTACATACATATACAGTACAAACAGATGTAGGCACAGAGAAAATAACGCGATGTAAGGAAACGTAGCAATTGGTGGATCCATGGCGGTATCAATACGAAATCCATTGGATCCAAACTTCTCAGCGCAACAACAATAACAATAACAACAACAGCAACAACAACATCAACAACAACAACAGTAACAACAACAACAACAACAGCAACAGCAACAGCAACAACAACAACAACAACAACAACAACAACAACAACAACAACAACAACAACAACAACAACAACAACAACAACAACAACAACAACAACAACAACAACAACAACAACAACAACAACAACAACAACAACAACAACAACAACAACAACAACAACAACAACAACAACAACAACAACAACAACAACCACAACCACAACAACAACAATAACTAACATGGTGGTATGCAATCAGAGATTTCAACGCATCTAGCGTTTCCGTTGACCTCTTGACAATCGTGGCACACGGGGCAGAGTGTGGCGGCGCATGAGCTAGTGGCTGAAAGTGTCATCATTCAACAACTGAAACAAAGACAACAACAACAACAACAACAACAACAACAACAACAACAACAACAACAACAACAACAACAACAACAACAACCAGAACAACAACAACAACAACAACAACAACAACAACAACAATCAAAACAACAACAACAACAACAACAACAACAACAACAACAACAACAACAACAACAACAACAACAACAACAACAATCAAAACAACAACAACAGCAACAACAACAACATACCTGGTTCGCAATCGAAAGTGTATGTTGGACAACCATCTGGTCCTGTTACCTCCCTGGGAGTACAGCCCGGTAGAGGCATATACATGGGTAGTGGGGGACATTGTTCAACTAAAATGAATAAGATAAATATGGAACAATGTGACCCCTTAGTCCCTTACAAGTGATTAACTAATTTTTCTTTTTCCCTGTACGTTATTGTGCTTCAGAGAAGAGTTCAATTTCATTGAATTGGGAGTTTAGGCGTTTCCCACTTGCATTGAAATTGTGGACTTGAATTTTTTGTATGGAAGGTTTTTTCCCTAGACGCACCGAGCTTTCTCTACTCATTGGAGGATCATGAAAGACCAGTGGACTTGGAACAGTAATTTTTTTACGTGGAACTGGAGTCAAACATCTACGCTGTTTATTGTCGGGCACGCAATGACCATTGCGACATTTGAAGCATGGGGCACAACGAACCGTGAAACATGCGTCTACTAAAATTATTTTGTGAATGGTTAAATTGTAGGTGGTCAAATGATTTTTCTCATTAATAGATCCACCCATCCATCCATCATTTTATGTACGGCTGACGGCAAAGATTTCCAAAATAAGTTAATGATTGCATAACGAAACAACCAAAATTTTACCAAATTTCCAGCCAAAGAGTTATTGATTCGTTAACCTTTTGGCGAGCATCCCGGCTGCGTACGGTCGGGCACACAACGGCCATTGCGGCATGTGAAGCATGGGGCACAATCAATCGTGGCACATGCATCTTATAAATAAAAAGAATAGTCGTTAAATCATACAGTACGTTGTCAGATACTCATCCTCATCATTAGTTTCATGATTGCATAGCAAAACAACTAAATTTACAACGTTTTTTTTCAGCCAAGTGGTTATTTTTTTAAATTCCTAAACTTTTCGGCGAGCACCCCGGCTGCTTTCGATCGGGCACACAACGACCATTACGGCACTTGGTGCATCGGGCACAACGAACCGTGGCACATGCATCTACTGTTCCTACAATGACGTACCATTTATATTCCAATAGAATCGTGAAGGCATGCGATCAATGCGTTTCGTTCTCACTTTCGCATTCTTAATTGACATGCACTACTGAGGGAACAACGGGTCGTGAGACAACTGGTCTAACAATTTTATTCCAAAGATCGAAATTTGTCTGTGATATTCGTTTATAATGAATTTCCCGAGATTTTTACTACAGTGTGTTTTAATAGCGTATTGTGGTAGCGAAAACAGAACAATGAACGGTTCGAGTGAGTTGGTGAGTGATTGAGTGAGTGGGTGAGTGAGTGAGTGAGTGAGTGAGTGAGTGAGTGAGTGAGTGAGTGAGTGAGTGAGTGAGTGAGTGAGTGAGTGAGTGAGTGAGTGAGTGAGTGAGTAAGTGAGTAAGTGAGTGAGTGAGTGAGTGAGTATCTAACCAGATCCGGGACACAAAATCACATGGCAGGTAATAGCAATCAGAAAACTTTTCCTATTCAAATCGGCAGCTTTCCTGACCGCGGACTAGGGACTTTCTGAACAAGTTTCCTGTTTTTATCTGGGCACCGAACCCGGGCCGGTCGAACCCATTGCTCTTGAAATTTTTTTTTGCATTTCAAAAAAGCGTGTGCATATTGACTGACTACTATGCTACAACCACATCCAGGTATCAATCATGGAACCTCCCGGGTTCAAAAGCTTTGAAAAGAGCTTACCATCACAGCCCGCCTCACGGTAGGCCATCGGAAGTTCGGAAGCAGTAAAACTTTCTGATATTGTTTTGCAAATTATATCTATACATTTGACAGATCGAACTTATCAAAGGGATTCACTTTATCGAATTAATGCATACACTGAAAGATGTTAAAGAAATTAGCGAGACAATCAGTTGTGGGAGTTCGTCTGGGTGTTATAAAAAACCTTATCAAAAAAAACCTAGTCGTAACAACCTAGTCGTAACCACCTAGTCGTAACAACCTAGTCGTTCTTGATGATGGGTGACATAACAACAGTTTGCGTCGTTCTTCACAAGAGACTGCGGGTCGCCATACACGAGATTTACTGCAGATCAGGCGGATCTCATAACTATCGACTTCCATGCGTTAGACATGAGCAAGCAAATGATAAAATATAGTTGAACGGTAAAAAATCTTACTGGGGAAATCCGCTGTGCTCATTTCTTCGAGGTAATAGGCATGGGCATGTAAGTAATTTTAAAATCATGCATAAAAATAAAAGACACATGAGTTATTTCACTGAATATAAAGCACTTCAAAAACTAAAATATTTGCATATTTTTGAGCCATTTTCAGATTTCAAAATCTCGTATGCAACAGACACTGAAGAAAATCTGACGGATTCTACTCAAACTCGATTCGCATTTTTTGCATAATCGATCATGAGCAGTATAGAAACAAATGGGGGATTTTCTTCATAACTAAACTAGTTTAACGCGTATTAATTTGGAGTCTGAAAATTAATATCTCGTCTTTTTCGAGAAAATGAAACATTTTTATACCAAAAATATTGGAAGAGCAGCACTTCAAATTGAGGAGACTTCTGTCAAAGAGGGGGAATAGCAGTTTTCAAGCCATTTTACCCACACCTTGGGGAACAAAGTGAACTTTTTGAAGGGGGGGGATTCCATTTTCCCACCGCTTCTCGTCCGTCAGTGAGATTCACTACTGTGGGCGCGTTTCCATCCCTGGATGCAAGATTAATAACTGCACTATTCTGAGAATCCAAAATTCAACGCGTGCATTCAGTGCAACGATCGCGTGCTGCTACCGTCATGCGTTGAGACCAGCGTTTATCACGTATCCACCACAGCTCGTATGACCCGGTGGTTAGAGTTTTAGCCTGGCATGCGGTAGGTTCTGGGTTCAACACCTTTTGTAAAATTTTGAAAACAAATATTCTGCAGACGAGTTTTTTGTAAGTTTTACTATTGCCTTTGAAGTTTTACTGTTCGTTAACCTCCGATAACCTATCGTAAGGCTGGCTTGTCCGAGCGATAGCGAGGAAAAGCGCGTTAGCACCGCGCGGAGCGCGGAGGTGGCATCCGTTTGAAAAATATAAGTAAAAGACTTAAAATACATACAATTCAAAAATTTCGATTCCACAAAACACTTGTTTTTTTTCCTGAAAAACTGGCAAATAACAGTTCTGGCAATTTGGTTTCTCAGAATAGTGCAGTTAGTAAACTCGCTCCCTGGATATACAAAGGTCAGAGTAATTTTTACCATTAGCGGATAAGAAGGAGTGGGAAAAGTGTAATTCCGACCTCTTTGGCGACTTCAAAAAAGATTGTTTGTTCCTTATGGTGTAGGTAAAATGGTTTAATCTCAGGCAAATCCCCCTGTTTAGAAAGATATCCGGCGGGGGTTACCCAAATGGGTACATTTTTTCATATGTGGTGCGCACCATATATGACGTCACATATGGTGCGCACCATATATGGCAGCATCATACATGTATGGTGCTCAAAGCACCGTTCATGTATGGTAATAATCGAGCACCAAATATGAAAAGCACCATAAATGAAAGCACCAAGTATGAAACGTAAACCGAACACCATTCATGTAAGGTGATCACCGGGCATGAAAGCACCATATATGACACGTAGTCCATTTCTGGTAATCACCACATATGACCGTCATACATGGTGAGCACCGTAAATGAAACACCACCAATGACGCGTTATGCATATATGGTGATTACCACAAATGAATTTCATATGTGGTAATCACCAGGAGCGAAAAGTTTTCATATGTGGTAATTACCAAATATGAATAAACACCATATATGGAATTGTTACATTTTTGGTAATTACCATGTGTGAAGGCAGTTTAGCACCAAACATGCTTGGTAATTAAGACCATTCATGATTGGTAACAATTTATATTGTCAAATGTGGTAATAATATGGATGTCAGCACCACATATGAAATTGAATTCGTACGTGGTAATTATCAAATTGGATTACCATATATGATATCTTTTCGCTCTTGGTGATTACCGTATATGATATCTTTTCGCTCTTGGTGATTACCATGTATGAAAAATTTTCGCTCTTGGTGCTGACAATCCAAAACACCATATATGACGTCAATTAAGGTGATTACCATATATGATATCTTTTCGCTCTTGGTGATTACCGTATATGATATCTTTTCGCTCTTGGTGATTACCATGTATGAAAAATTTTCGCTCTCGGTGATTACCATATATGAAAAATTATCGCTCCTGGTAATTACCATATATGAAAAACTATCAGCTATTTACATTTGAAGGGCCCATTTCATTGTTTGTATGGCTTCGGCTTAGTCATTAGCACAGACTGTTCGTTCTAAGCGAGATCACCGAATATGAGGCTAAGAGTTAGTTTTCAGTTTAGCCTAAGCCTAAGCCTACACTGAAACCTAAGTTTTATGCCCCCGCCTTGAACCGTTAGCACCGCGAAGCGGAGGTGTCTAGCAGGGTCCCTACCAAAATACCTAAAAGCCAAAATACCTAACTGGACAAAATCCAACACATGCCCAAAATCCAAAACGGGACGCCCATAATACCTAAAAAGTCCAAAATACCTAAAAATTTGGATTTTTTACGTCCATAATCCAACAACAAATGTAATACCCCTCCTCAGAGTACCCCATCCCTCTTTGATATGGTTATGTCATATTGCAGTCAGTCACTGTTCTTTTATGCGTTATTAACCGAGATGTAATGAGATGTAATGTAGCAAGGTTTTTCATGTCACCACGAGCCGAACCATAACTTAAAATAAGAGTATAAAAATCGGAAGTGTTAAAATCGGAAACGTCAAAAGCGTAACTTTACGAGGCGTACACGTTTAGAAACTGTTAGAAAAGCCCCGGTCATGAGTGTTTACCTGTTATTTCAAGTTATGGCTAATGGTTCGGCTCGTGGTGACATGAAAAACCTTGCTGGACACCTCCGCTTCGCGGTGCTAACGGTTCAAGGCGGAGCCTTAACTGAAAACTAACTCTTAGCCTCATATTCGGTGATCTCTCTTAGAACGAACAGTCTGTGCTAATGACTAAGCCGAAGCCATACAAACAATGAAATGGGCCCTTCAAATGTTAATAGCTGATAGTTTTTCATATATGGTAATTACCAGGAGCGATAATTTTTCATATATGGTAATCACCAAGAGCGGTTATTTTTCATATATGGTAATCACCAAAGAGCGAAAATTTTTCATACATGGTAATCACCAAGAGCGAAAAGATATCATATACGGTAATCACCAAGAGCGAAAAGATATCATATATGGTAATCACCTTAAATGACATCATATATGGTGTTTTGGATTGTCAGCACCAAGAGCGAAAATTTTTCATACATGGTAATTGGTAATCACCAAGAGCGAAAAGATATCATATATGTATGGTAATCACCAAGAGCGAAAATATATCATATATGGTAATCACCTTATTTGACATCATATATGGTGTGTTTGGATTGTCAGCACCAAGAGCGAAAATTTTTCATACATGGTAATCACCAAGAGCGAAAAGATATCATATACGGTAATCACCAAGAGCGAAAAGATATCATATATGGTAATCACCTTAAATGACATCATATATGGTAATTACCACAAGCGAAACGTGTTTCATATCAGGTAACTATTACCTTATATGAAAATTGTTTTTTTTTACATTCATACATGGTGATCACCTCATATGCTATACGAAATACTTTGCTCATGTCATTTGAGGTTATAAACACCACGTATGACCAAATAATTACCATGAATGAAGTTTTCATACAAGGTGTTTTCTATTTCATATCTGGTAATAAATATTACCGGATATGAAAAACACCATATATGATATAACCTGATATGAAGCCCCAGAGTCAAAACACCACATATGAAAAAGCACCTGTCATGAATGGTTATAACTATTACCATATATGACGTCATATATGGTGTTTCATATGTGGTGCTCAGCACCACATATGAAAAAATGTACCCATTTGAGTAACCCCCGCCAGATATCCCTCCCATTGGGGTTGGGTTTGTCCACCAGTGATAATACCAGTGATTAATACAACCCTAGAAACCATTGGGAGGGGAATTTCATCAAAAAGGGGGTAAGCGGTAGTTTTCAGGCCGTTCCACCTACACCTTAGGGTAACATTTCTTGTTTTTTAAAACGTCAAAAAAGGGGGGATTCCACGTTTCCACCCCTCATCATTAAGGAACAAATTCTACTTTTTGAAACCGCCAGAGAGAGGGAATTTCACCTTTTTGTTGTTCTTACCACTAGTGCCGTGGTCAAAGTCTACATGTAACAAACATAATAGCGAACTTAGTGTTTTAATCAAATCCGATTGGTGAACACAAACATAAATATACCGGATTTGTATGAAAATTAAAACAGCACGATCACTAACCTTTTATACACGCTGTGTGAACATTTACACGGGTGCTCGTCAACATCAAAACAAGTGCTCGAAACACAATCAAGTTCAGTTGATATGTACATAGGTCTCCTAAAAGCAGGACATTTCGTCAAAGAGGGGACAGTTTTGAGGTCATTTCATCTACACTTTATGGAACAAAATGCCCTTTTTGAACTCGCCAAAGAGGGCGGAATTCCACATTCCCTTCCCCGTCTCGTCCGTTAGTGCTAGTTTCCCAACCGGATTCACCTACGCATAAACATGTTTATTCGTTTGTTTTTCACATGGTTTTCTCATTTCATTTTCGACAGGGTGGTCAAATGCTATTTTCATTTCATTAAATTTCATATATGTAATCACCGGACAACGACATTCATCAGTTTTCATTTGTAAACAACTTTATGTCTGGGTGAGTATGTGAGTGAGAGAGTGAGTGAGTGAGTGAGTGAGTGAGTGAGTGAGTGAGTGAGTGAGTGAGTGAGTGAGTGAGTGAGTGAGTGAGTGAGTGAGTGAGTGAGTGAGTGAGTGAGTGAGTGAGTGAGTGAGTGAGTGAGTGAGTGAGTGAGTGAGTGAGTGAGTGAGTGAGTGAGTGAGTGAGTGAGTGAGTGAGTGAGTGAGTGAGTGAGTGAGTGAATGAGTGAGTGAGCGAGTGAGTGAGTGAGTGAGTGAGTGAGTGAGTGAGTGAGTGAGTGAGTGAGTGAGTGAGTGAGTTAGTGAGTGACAACAACAACATCAACAACAACAAAACAACAACAACAACAACAACAACAACAACAACAACAACAACAACAACAACAACAACAACAACAACGACAACAACAACAACAACAACAACAACAACAACAACAACAACAACAACAACAACAACAACAACAACAACAACAACAACAACAACAACAACAACAACAACAACAACCACGACAACAACATTAACAAAACAACAACAACAGTTTTCAATTTTTGATGTTCGTCCAGAACTTCAGAAAAAAGGATGAAAAAATGATTTGAATGATGGATGATTAAAAAATTCCTTAGATTTTCATGGACAAACTGTCAAATATGGGCTTTGTGGCTGAGAAATTTGGCTTAATTCAAATGAAGTGTGACTTGAACTGAAAGTGGTGCATGTTTTGCGGCAATATTTATTTTTTCTTCTTTTAAACTCAGGTTTTTATTGTCATATTCCGGGGTTTGAATTAGCAATCTCGGTTTCAGCGTTTGCACGCGTCATGTTGGTATGAAATCTCCAAAAGCATTGCGATCGTTCATAATTTGGCTTTTTACTTTTTCTTGATCGTATAATAACGTGGAGTCCTATTTAATGAGGAATATAACGAATAAAACTTTTTGTACAGGATAAATCAAAATTATAAACTATTTTTTTTATTAATTTTTTTTGTAAATTTTTTATATTTATTGATTGTGAAGTTTTGATTTTGTTCGTAAAAATTTTATATAGTTTTTGTGAAATTTTGTTTGCTAACTTCTAAAAGAGAATGTGGATGGCAGGCTGTTTCGACTGTATTTACTCTCCCACTCGTTGTTGACGACGAACGCGATGCGGCATGCGATTTCATCCCAACCACTAGCGGACGAGAAGGGGAGGGAAACGTGGAATTCCCTCCTCTTTGGTGTTTCCAAAAATGTGGAATTTTTTCTCCGAGGTGTATGTGAAATGGTTTGAAAACTGCCGATTCCCCCTCTTTGACGAAATTTCCCTCCATTTGGAGGATTAGGTCGTCCGCCAGTGGAAATCAACACGAGGCTTTAAAACGCTGAACATGGAATATTCAATAGAATAGTTCCATTTTCCTTCTTTACCTGAAACATGCCATTACATACATCCCTGTGCTGACATTTTTTTAGTATTGTGATAAACAACACTTTACCTAAAGTCGCAATCTATCTGACAATTCAATTTTCCCAGTCGCAGAACCTGATGCAATTTTACAAAAACCAGTCAAAATTATAGAAATTTTCGTAGTCATGAAATGATTTATTTTTGATTGGGATATAACTACATTTTATAGCGTATATTTTTCAATTTTAATAATCGATGTTCAGTTTTCCGTTTAATTCACTAATTATTGTTGGTATGACTTCGGCTTAGTCATTAGGACAGACTGTACGTTTGAAGAGAGATCGCCGAGTTTGAGGCTAAGAGTTAGTTTTCAGTTTGAAACCAAAGTTTTATGCCCCTCCCGTCTTGGACCGTTAGCACCGCGTAGCGGATGTATGATTCCTTCTCGCCCGAAAATCAAACAATTATGACTTTTCCAAACTTTTCGCAATTTTTCGGTGTTAAAAAAAGAGTTATCGCAGATTAGGAAAAATTCTAGCGACCAAAGTTTGTACTGGGTTTTGTTAAATAGCGAACCCGATAGACGATAGGCGTAGAAACGATCTCAAATTATAGAGAAAAACATACTCCGTTCCAGTGAGCGAGCCCCCGTGGAAGAATCCATATCATTTATATAGTAACTTTATTTCCATATAATTTATATAGTAACTTTATTTCCCTGCCAACGGAGGGAAAATGATTTTCTTCATGAAAAATGATTTTGTTCATGAAAAATGATTTTGTTCATGAAAAATGATTTTGTTCATAAAAAATAATTTTGTTCCTATACCTGTCGACTGGGGCTCGTCTAAAGCATAGCATTAACTATATTATGTTTGACTGCGGTGAAACTGCAAACTACTTTATTGTACGGTACACAAGTGTTTAACAACTTACCATTACTGATAAAGATGTCAGGAAGGTTTCGCATGTTGTTAATATACGCTGAAAATTATAAAATGACTTCAGGCCAACTAACCGAGAGAACAGTTTAAAAATTTATACTTTTAAATATACTTTAAACTTATACTTAAACTTTTAAATATACTTTAAACTTATACTTATACTTTTATATATACTTTAAACTTATACTTAAACTATTTTATCTTTACTTTTATTCTGTAGTTGCACCCACTGGCGGACGAGCCAAACCTCCAAAGGGAAGAAAGTTTCGTCAACGAGAACTGATAGAAATTAGGTCATTTTACCTATTTATAAAGGAACCAGTTATACTTCTTGGAAAGGCCAAAGAAAGAGGAATTCCACTTTTCCGTTCTTCCCTAGTCCGCTAATGGGTGTACAACTGTTTAACAACTTACCAATATTGATAAGAGTGACAGGAAAGTTTCTTATACAGGGTGGCCGAAAAGTTTATGTACACTTTTCGGCCGTCTGTTTCATGTGTGTAAAATCATAAATTCACAACGGGCAATATTGGTCGGACTGGAAATTACCGAACTTTTCGAAAATGCCCTCCGTTTTGTTCTCACACACTGCTCAGGCAATATTG
>OZ038444.1:892708-902708 GCA_964036265.1 Daptonema setosum
ACCAATGTTTAATCGATTTGTACATGAATAATTTGAGTTTTTTAACTGGTTAAAAATTTTGCAGAAATAGTTTTTGAATAATTTTTTTGTGTCAAACAGCCTTTCGATTTTAGTTAACGGATGAATCAGTTTTTACATGTAAGCTCAACTGTTTTCGTCGCTTCCTTTCCTTAGTGATTAAGGCGAAAGCCTAGTAAACCGCTGTTCCCGGTTCATCACTAGCGGACGAGAAGGGGAGAAAAAATTGGAATTCCCCCTCTTTGGAGGTGGAATTTGTTTTTTAAGGTATTGGTGAAATGGCTTAAATTTCACCAATTCCCCCTCTTTGAAAAGATTCCAACTCCCTTTGGATGTTTTGTTCGTCCGCCAGTGTGGTTCAGAACACGGGTTGAGATACAACTTCTTTTGAGTACAGGGTGATCAGTATTATTAGGTATATTCGTGATCATTTGTAAACAGGAATACCGTTATTTCATAAAAAAATAATTGAGATTGACTTGGTGTTCAACTTTGCCATTCTGGCATAATAACCGTATAAATTGAAGGGCACTGACATTCTTGTGGATGTTTAATATGTATTTTTATATCTATTCATGAGATTTCTAATCGAAAATTTTTGCAGTATCGACTACCTGAACCGGTTAGACCGGTATCTTGAATAAATAACTGGCTGTCGTTACCCCGTCAGTTATCCAGAGCTTCGCTGTGTTCCTGAATCGAGATGAGTTTTTGAAATATTCATAGCACTTGTGAAACATGAACAGCCAAATAACTACTGTAAAGTGGCTGTCGTTACCCCGTCAAGTGACCAGAGCTTCGCTATCTTCTTGATTCCAGATGTGTTTTATATTTATTCATATCGCTCATGAAACATGAACAGCCAATCACCTACTGTAAAATGGCTGTCGTTACCCCGTCAATTGACTAGAGCTTCGCTGCCTCGTTGGTTTGAAACAAATTCTAGACAAATTCATAGCTCTAATGAAACGTGAACAAAAATTAACCTCCTCCTCAGTGGCTGTCGTTACCCCACTAATTGACTAGAGCTTTGCCGTCTCAATGATTTGAGAATACTTTTTCACCTGTTCATAACTTTCATGAAACATGAATAATAAACGGCCTTCTCTTCATGGCTATCGTTCTGTAGCATTGTCGTGACTGCAGCTGAAATATACATGAAACTGTATAATCGAAAACAAACATAGCTTAAAAAGATAAAATGCAGATTGGGAAGTTTTCCGATAAAGCTGTTGTACATCACAGAATTTCAAATTCCTCTCTTCCGATTACAGGTTACAGTTTTTTCTGACGTTTCAAGAACCTGTCTACGTCTACCATATACTATGCACCTCTGCGTGCTTTTATTGTTGACGTTTTTTGAAGCTCTAACCCACATATCACAGAAACTTTTGACATTGGGTGCCTAAATTGGAGCAACAAACTTGAAGTTCTTAACTCACGATATAATCGGTTAAAAATAGAAAACTTTTGGTTCAGATGAAAGTTCGTTTTTTCCTCATAATGCAATCACGAAAAACTCAAAGTAAAAACATTTAATTGGATAGAAAACATGCATTTTATATCGCACTCAGTTTTCGCTCCGAGATCAGGTGCCAATGCCAAAGGACGCATTTGTCATAAAGCAGCAGTGCATAAAGTTTTGCCATACCATTTTCAATGCATTATATTGTGTTTGTTTTGAGTTTCTTATTTTTCTCATGCGTAAAAATAGACGATCTCACCTCTGAACAAAAGTTTTCCATTTAAAACCGATTCTCACGTGAGTTATAGAACTTCAAAGTTTTCTTGCATAAAGATGCACCAATTTAGGCACCCAATGCCAAAAGTTTCTGTGATATGGGGGTAAGTGTTCTGCTTTCACGGACTTCCAACGACAACTACAGTGACGGAGGAATCACAAATTACAGATGCCATTTGCATAATGTGACCATGAACGAAACGTTTACTTGTCGTTGTTATAATGAAAACCCTTGATGGATGGTTTGTCAGAGGAATCACGGTTCTAATCAATAAGTTTCGTAAATACAGGGTGGGCCAAAAACCGACCAAACTTTGATCTGTTATAGAAGTTGCTGTGTAGATTGATAACATTTGTCGTTTTTAATATATGTTAACAACATATAAACTTAGTTCCCTTGAGGTTTTCGTTATGATAAGTTCCGTTTTGAAAGACTTATGCACTTTATACTAAAAAAGTTTCTCGCTACTAACAATTTGATTGTTTGTACGGCTTAGGCTTAGTTCCGAATACAGACTGTACGTTAGTGAAGGAGATAGCCTAGTTTAGCCTCTCAGTGAATCCAAAATGAAAAAGTCGAATTTGGGATTTTGACAAAAAACCGGTACAGTTTCCAAATATGCCACTTGTTTATACAACAGCCATACAGAAAGAAACATGTACGATAATTTGTCATCACGATGAAATTCATCTGTGAAACATGGACTTCTGATGTTTTGGGGTATTTTTCATTGAAATAAACCTTTTCCTGCCTAATGAATTGAGTTTCATCAAAAAAAATTTCGGTTTTGAAATAGGTGTGAGTCGTTTTTGGTTAACGAGATAAAAAATTGATGAAACTACTGTATCGCCTATTTTCTTACGTGTTTTCTAATTTTATGTTTGAATCCAAAAAAATTGTTTTTAATACAATACAGGGTGGTCCAAAAAAATGACAACACTTTGCAACTGAATAACTCTTGGCACAGAGATCAGATTTGATTGAAAGTTGCAGGTATTATCATCAACATATTAACTTAGAAAAATATATAAAATCAAGGGGATCGGACAATCACAGCGGGCACCACGCATTAATGTTTGCAAAAATGCGTGTGGGTCAAAAACCGAGCGATTCATACATGAGCATTTAGGCATGGCATAACCGTGACTTGGGTAACAATAAACTCAGTTATTTTAGCCTGTAATCAATCAAGAGTTTTTTTAACTCATTCTGAAATATTTTTAGTTAAAAAAATTTTAATTTTATCATTCATTCAATAAAATCTTGTTGCAGAGGTGAAAACTGCGTGTATCTTCTTCTGACATTGAAAAAGAGCTTAGTTAGCTAATTTAAAACAAAAAAATATAAACAAGTTGAACAAAATGACGATAAAAGTTAATTAAACGTGGAGTTTTCTATTAACGGCTAGAAAAATCTGATGTTTCATTTATTACGTGCATATCATCCCTTGAATATGCATGCAAGATTAGGCGGTTTTTGACCCATGCGCATTTTGGCAAACATTAATGCGTGGTGGCCGCTGTGAGTGTCCGATTGACTTGGTTTTAAATATTTTTCTAAGTTGGTATGTTGATGATAATACCTGAAATTTTCAATCAAATCTGATCTCTGTGCCGAGAGTTATTCAGCTTCAAAGTGTTGTCATTTTTTTTGGACCACCCTGTAGTTTAGACTGTTTCGATGGTTTGTGATGAACGTTATAGTTAACAAGTTTAAAAAAAGTTTGTTATCTGACATTATAGCCGCTGTAAAAATGTGTGTGTCGTTTTTTGGGATGCACGTACACAACTTTTGCTGAGATCCACAAATCACTTTGAAAACTTCAGGAAAACTAAGTTTTTATGTTGTTAATAAACGCTGCAAACGACGAGCCAAAATATTAGACACTCTTAAATAATGGTCATTCTGTTATTCATGTTGAAAATTATGATAAAATGATATGTACAGTGGCGCTCAAAAGTTTAGATACAACTTTGATTTTCTTGTTTTTGATGGATAACTGCGGGTTCCACTAAAGTTTTCTTTGAAAATTTCATAGACTGTTCATAATATCTACCCTAACCACTATAACCCTCAACTTTCATTAAATTTATTGTTTATCACATGTTCGGTGGGGAAAACCACCCATCCATCGGTCGTTGTGCGCGTGCAAAATTGCATGCGCCTTCGACGTTTGCAAGGCCATTACTAGAGGGATTCTTTCGGAATTGTCCTCAAATTAAAAACACATGTTTAAAAATGTTGCTCCTTTGAGTGATATTAGTTTGAGCTATGTGTGGACATTTCTCAGCCTTTAATTAAGGGATATCGTGCGCACAAGTAACGATAGCTTCCCACTAACATATTTTCATCGTTCTAAATTACATGTTTTAGTAATGAAACTGTAAGTTAACGTTATCAGACTCCAAAACTGATTCATATAACCGGTTCCGGATGTTATTATCAGGGTTAACACCTGTTATCTCTAATACTTCAAGGTCAAGCAAATATCGGTACAAACCGGTCAATCGCACGCATTATGAAAGCTCCGTTCAAGGGCTCTATAAAGCACATCCTGCAGATTTTTTTATTGTGATGGATGTCCAGAGTCATATTGTAATAGCTGAGTCAATTCCATAACAACAGAAGGAAAATCAAAAGACTTAGAACCTTGCAAACATCGATAGCGCATGCAATTTTGCACGCGCTCAACGGCTGATGGGTGGGTGGTTTTTTCCACCGGACATTCGATAAACACTAAAGGTAATAGAAGTTAAGGGTTGTTTATGTTTATGTGTTTAAATATTGTTTATGTTAGTTATTATGAACATTCTGTGAATTTTTCAAGGATATAGGGTTACGGAACCCTCAGATATCCCTCGAAAACGAAAAATTCGATTGTGTATCTAAACTTTTGAGCGCCACTGTAAATGTGTGAAGGTTTTGAACGTTTTTACTCTATCGTTTATGTATTTTCAGGGTAGTTTCATCTTCTGCAGTTGTGTGAAACCCTCAAATTGTAACTAAACTGGAATGCAACACGTCGTTGTGTTTAACAGTTAAAAAAGATATGGGGTTTTTCACTCACTCACTCACTCACTCACTCACTCAGTCACTCACTCTCTCACTCACTCACTTAATCACTCACTCAGTCAGTCACTCACTCTCTCACTCACTCACTCACTATTCGTTACCTGATATCCATCCAGCAAACAATATCCTGCCACATCGCTCGTTAACATAAACAATGCGGCTGATGGTGTGACAAATAACAAATTTTGTTATGCAGAACCAGTGAACAGTAAACTTCATTTATTGTTGGTCGAAACTTCGAAAATTCTTTTAAATTTTTTTAATGGTAAATGTGATTTTTTTCAGATAAATGCTGATTCGTTAGATTTAAATGAAAATAATTCTGGCTACCACTTGACTTTGTTTTCGATTACAATTCCGATATTCTCTATCCGTTCTTATTCAGTTATTCATAGTTTGTAGCTCGATTAATAGATTCATGGCAAAGATCTGTAGGAAATACAACGTGATAACTCGCTGTTTGAGTTGACTAGGAGAATATATTATATGCAACGCCCTTTATTAACAGGGCAGCTTTGCATCCACAGCCAGATTCGAACTGACGACCCTGCGCTATTTCACGAAGCGCGTTAACCAACTGAACTACGTGGCCGAGAAATGTTTAATTTATGCCAATCAACTTCTGTGCGACTATTTATAGTGGCTATGAAATCTCAGTTTCCCATTTGTCAATTTCACTGACCACGCTTCCTATATCCGTCAAAATGTTTTTTAGTAAAATTTTTTCCCAGATTTTTTGAAATTATCTCAGATAATTTTCATGCTTGAATTTTTTGCTACTGAAATCGAAAAAAAACGGCAATGAACATAGTAGTTTTGAATTTTCAATATTTCACGCTACACCAAACACATTGTAGTGATGATGTGTGACAAATGCTGTGATTTCCGCTCATATGCGTTTTTCATGCTGCAGGTGAATGTTGATCACAAAAAATTAAATTTTTCTCATTCAGTAGCGTGGGATTGGATAGAGGGAGTGATAAATATAGAACAAACAAATAAAACAATATAACAATATAAATACGATATTTAAGCTATTTAACTTATTGAGATCGAACTCTTATACATAGTTGAAAATTTCTTAATAAGCGTTTTGTTGATTTACAGCGGTCCTTCGTCTAACTGAGAATCAAAAAATGTTAAACCTTTCTAGATATTATTAGATCGACTTCGAAACAAGCTGTTAATATTTTTTGAAACCAACCCATTACCTAATTTGGTGATCAAACAAAACGGAGAATGGTTATTGTATCTGAAAAATGTCATAGAATAAAAAAATGTTTTGCTCATATGACTCCAGTTCCATCCATCTATGATGCTTCAGCCCCCCCCCCCCTCCCCCTCTCAATGTATTTTATGTACGTTTTTAAATAAAACAAGAAATTACTAAAATGAGTTTAGAAAGAGATGAGTCCACTAGAGACTGTCAAGTTTTTAAGAGAAAAAACATTTGCTTGCTCATGCAAGAATTTTATGAAGTGTAATTTTTTTATTACCAAAAAATTAGAAATAAACCAGTTAATGTTGATGTTTACCATGATAAGTGAAAATAATATTTCAAGCAACAAGTAATTATAACTTTCCTCCACGCGCAGTTTTGCACTCAATGAGCGTGACAGACGCTGTGATTGACCGAATTTTTATGTTTTTATGTAAAGGTTCATATAAACTGATATGTTGATTTTAATCCCTTGAAAAGTCAGCTTAATCAGACATCTGTGTCACAACCACAAGGTGTTGGCAATTTTCGGCACCTGTAGTTACATTTTATTAGCGCCTTCCTATTTTTTTGCATAACGCAAATTCGCACCGTCTGTAAAAACGCGTGCAGCAGAAAAAATGTCGTTCATGAAACATTACTGTGCACACGCGCAGCTTAGCCAACCCTTGAATTTTTTTTTCGAAAAAGGAGAATCGGCTTCTGGTTGTTTTACAAACGCCTAAGAAAATGGAAAATCTTTTCTCCGTTTAATGAGAAAGAAACTGCACTTGTTCTTTCTCTTTTCAACCGCTAACGGAGACAAATATTGTTTCATGAACGACATTTTTCTGCTGCACGCGCTTAGACAGACGGCGAAAATACGCTATAACTGTCATGTTTACGCATTGAATGAATAATTGAGTGAAGAAACTAAATTTTGACTGACTGAGTAACATACTGACTGACTGAGTGACTGGCTGATGACCGACTGAGAAGCTGATCGACTGACTAAGTGACTGACAAGGTTGAATGGCTGGAATAGTAACGAACTACAGTATTTAAATGGCTGCATGACTGACTGACTGACTGACTGACTGACTGACTGACTTGCATTCTATCTAAATAAATAATACAAGAAAATGTCAATTCCCAAATTTAGTCAATCAATCTGGAAAAAAACAATTTATCGCATAAACTGTCACAGTGACATTAAGCTGGATAAATGTGTTAAAAGTAGAAGGCATTATATGATGTTCCTCCATGAAATTCTTAACTATGTGGTCAGAAAATTGACAAGTTTTTTATTAATCAAACTTCGGTTTGGCGAAATGTCGTCAATTCGTCATTTGATAAACGCAACGATCGTACTTCAGACCAACATCGGCCATGCACTCTTCACTACTTCTCCCCACCGTCCTGCTGTGCCTCACCACGATCGTGAATGCCAACTGGACCGGCATCGCCGTCGTTGGGCAATATAGGCATGATGGACAGATATACGTGCCGGGTGACGGTGCATTTGACAAATTTGACAATTTGACAAATTTTGGTTGGTTATTTTCTAGTTTGAAATTATGTCCTCAAACTGGCACTAAAGTTTAATTCTGGTTCAATAGTTTTTTATGTATGCATGAGGAGAGATTTGTGATCAAAAGATAAGTCAGACCAAGTAGAAAAATAAGATGAATTTTTTCGAGGGTAATTTAAACCAACCGATTTGAGCTGAGCTTTGAACACTTCTAGCTATTAATGAACATGATATGATTTCTAAAGTGTTTCCAACATAAAAAAATGCATTTCTTTAATAAATCTTTACGACTGAAAACTTTGCTGGCATCCACTAAGTAAGAAAAAAAACTGGTTCTCCTTATTTTTTTGGAAGATAAAACTTCAGTAATGGTAATAACTGAAACAATTATTATAAATGTAATAAGTATAATAATTGTAATAATAGAAAACGAGCGCAAAATTAATGTTCACATAGTCTGTGGAATTAGTGAGCATATTAAGGAACACGTTATACATACAGGGTGGGCCAAAAAAAACCACACAACTTTGAAGGTTAATAACATTGTGAATAGGAATCGGATTAATTAACGGTGTGCGTCATTTTAATCAGTATATATTTGAAATTTTGCACCTCTAATGTTATTAAAAAACTTCAATGCAATCAGAAGTTACGAAACAATTTCTGCAGGATACAATTTTTTCAACCGAGCGTCAGTTTTCACACATATGGGTTACAATAGATATTTGATAATGTTTTAAACAGCTCAGACGAACTGCTTTGGTTTCTTTAGCGTTATTCAGTGAAAATCTAGTTGATGAATCTGTTTAAAACAATATTTTTATTAACTCAAACTGTTTTTATAATGAAAATAATCCTTCATGATAGAGAACATGCTATTGAGCGTTGAGCACAGAACGTCCATATTGAGCATGTCATCAACTTTAATATGCTTTCTGTGTCTGAAACTTATCGAAACATTTTTTAAGTCTCTTAAATTTATGTGTAATTTCTGTCCTCTTCATGTAACTTTGTTATTGTAAAAAATTAAACTGTATGGGTTCTCAGCAGAAAAGCAGCAACTTTTCGGTAAAAGTTTGATATCTTTTTCAAAACTTGAAATTTATCTATAATAATTTCATCAATGAAAGCCAAAGATATACCAGTTAGAATTATGCAAACCGCAATTCAATCCCATTCTTAGTCACAGAGTTATTACCCTCCAAAGTTGTGTGGTTTTTTTTGGCCCACCCTGTATATGTAAGATGCATAAGAAACACATTTACAGACCTTGACGTCAAATTAGTGAGCGTGATTTTTTTTTATCCGTTAAACTAACACGTTATACTTAGACGGACACAAAAAAACAAGATCACTTAATTTACATGGAAATTATTCTAACAAAAAAATATTACACGGCAATTTCCTCATTCGATGTATTTTCCTCAGGAGCGGACAAAACGTCTTACGGTATGGCCGGCACCGCATGCAATTGCAAGTTCTACACGAGTGGTGGACGCAATCGCAATTACAATCACCTGGACACGGTGTACGAGTCAGACCCGCGCTCCGACACCAGCCGTTTGTTGACGCACATGACTGTGGCACGTTCTTTCCATAGCATGACGTGCACGGGCAACGACACGTTGATGATATGTGGTGGTGAAGGTTTGAATGGTGTTTATTTGAAATCATGTGAGCTATGCCACATGGCCAACCCGATATGCGTGCCGCTGGTGCCGATGCCCGATACCGTCTTTTATCATGCGGCCGTCTTCAGCCAGGGCCATCTGTATGTGATCGGAGGTGAGTGAACACGCTTTGTTGATTCGGTCGGTCAGTGGAATAGAAATTTCGATATAGCCTATCCATGGTTTTTCGTTACTCAGAATGGTTGCGTGAACTCATTTTGGATTCAAATCTGTGTTTGGGGCTCGTTAAAAACTCGTTAATGTATACATATGCTATGCATTCTTTTGATCCTTTAGGAAGACCTAAAATATTTTATCAATGATATATTCAGACAGTTTCATTTGAATTGATTTATTAAACAAACTCTACGGTATTGCCGTACATCTGTCATGGGACAAAAAAGCAATCATCATACTGTTTCAGTATTTCATACACATAAAAACTAAATTTAAACCAAATTGATATTTTAAAGGGTTCCATATATTTATTGTAATGTTATCACTCGTCCACTCGTTTAATTCAGTATCAAATAACTACTTAATACTAACTTAAACTCATGACTTGACGACTTGATAGAAAAATGACGCCGTTTGAAGGCAAAACTGAAATTTACATGTATCCTGATCGTGTGGCCGGCGTGTTTCAGAAATCTTTCTGAAATTTCATAGAAAACTAATATAACGTGTTATTGAAGTTACCTTGAATTTTCAAACAAATTCAGCAACCACAACAAAAGTTATGGTTTCACGAAATCTGTTTTGGCCCAGG
>OZ038444.1:907708-926147 GCA_964036265.1 Daptonema setosum
ATACATTAGAAAGTCGATTCAATAGCTTCTTGTTATGATAACCATGCTCCAAAAAATAACAGTGTGCGAATTTAACGTAAAAACCACCTTGGGGTTACAAAGGCAAGATAAATTCTAATAACTTTCAATTTGAATATTTCAGGCCAAAAAATGGCATGTGATATTTGTCTTTTTTGCACCAGTCTAAGCCAATACTAACTTTATTTTGTGGTCAGTTCCATTAAAATGACATACAGAATTAGAAAATTCTAATGTTTTTTGACACGTTTACATTATGAGAAACTTCAACCTACAATTCAAAAAGCAACAAAAAGATTTTTCCGATTTTTCACAAAAAGTCATAAAATCGAAGGAAGAAGTCAAATCTGACAACAAAATTCGATTTTCATGTGTTTTCACCTACATACAGGGTGGGCCAAAAAAAACGTGTCGCGTTTGAGCGGTTATTGTGAAAGTTATACAAACACTGTAAGATTGCGGTAAAAAGCATTCGATAAGACACATTTGGGCCTATGAAATGATGTGCTACTAAAGTTGTATTACTAATTTTTTGATTGTTACACGCGATTATTGAAAAAACATCGAATTTCACCTCGCGAAGTTCATATTTCGTGGTAAACTGAACAAATATTCAAAACCATTGTTTGGTCGTCAGTTTCTAAGCTTAGTTGGTTTTTTATAATCAAATAAAGTATTTCAGTTCCTAAATCTTAAATATTCTGGTTTGTTTTGAAAAAAAAGATTGTTGTTTATAGTCAGCCATTAAGCAGTTACTCGCGTGCATGCTGCCATTGCTTATGAAAGGAGGCCAAACTGAACATATTTGTTTGCGTGATTAATTATGCATTTTTGAAAACACATTTAGCTCTTATTCTCTTGTATGTGATGGTTATGTGATCCAAACTTAAAGCAATAGTTTATAATATTTATACAGTTTTACCACAAAATATGAACTTCGGAAGGTGAAATTCGATGTTCTTTTTAATAATCACGTGTAACAACTAAGAAATGAAAGATTCAACTTTGATAGCACATGATTTTGTAGGTCAGTGGTATCCGAGCGATTCATACATGGACAATCATGGTCAGTGATCTTTTGGAGAAGGGTCTAATTAAAGAGACCTGTAGTCCGTATTCGAGTGCAGTCGTGTTGGCGAAAAAGTCTGATGGAACTTGGCGCTTTTGCGTCGATTATCGACGTTTGAATGCACAGACTGTGAAAGATTCTTATCCCATTGGTCGTATCGATGATGTGCTGGCATCGCTTGGTACTGGTCGCATTTTCACGTCACTTGATATTAAATGTGGCTATTATAATGTACCACTGGAACCAGAGTCTATTCTCAAGACGGCATTTGTGGCGAACGGTTGAGTGTATGTATGGAAACGCATGCCGTTCGGTTTATGCAATGCACCGGCTACATTTACTCGAGTTATGAAAGAGATACTGTCTGAGTTCGAGGGTGATTTTGTGCGCGTGTATCTGGACGACATCTTAATCGTGTCACAAACGGTGGAGGAACACAAAATACACGTTGCCAAGGTTTTGCGCACTTTATTGAAATCAGGACTTCGATTGAATCCTAATAAGTGCAGTTTTGCAGTTCCGGAGCTGAAATATTTGGGTCATATTGTGTCTGGTGACGGTGTGAAAGTGAACCCGGCGAAAGCGGATGCGATTAGGAACTACCCGATCCCTCAGACGAAACGTCAGATGCAAAGTTTTCTGGGACTTTTGAACTACATTAGGCAGTACCTGAAGAACCTGTCTGTTCGTTTGGCACCGTTGCAGAAAATGGTGATCGGTTTGGATAAACCAAAAACTCCCCTGGTCTGGACTGATGAGTTGAAGAATTTGTTCCATGAAGTGTGTAAAGAGTGTGCTGAGACACCGACTTTGTCTCGTCCGTTGTCTGGTTGTGGTTGTGAATACTTACTTCACACGGACGCTAGTACTGTCGGCATGGGAGTGATGCTTCAACAGCGTCAGCCTGATGGACTGAAATTGATTGAGTTCGCATCAAGGAGTACTTCTGGTGCAGAGCGCAACTATGCAGCCACGGAACTTGAGATGCGGGCAGTAATTTTCGCACTGGAGCATTTTCATGTCTACTTAGTAGGTGAAAAAGTGATTCTGTTTACCGATCATCGTCCGTTGACGGGTCTGCTCAGAAAGGATTTACCCAGTCCTAAGTTATATCGTTGGGCAATGGTGGTCCAACAATACGATCTGGAAATACGGTATGTTCCGGGAAAAGACAATGTGGTCGCTGATTCCCTGTCTAGAGCACCACGGGTTTGTAGAATGCAGACGACACTGCAATCTCACGAGAAACTGCGACTTCTGAAAGTGCATCATTGTGGCAAGGCTGCCAGTCATTCGGGGGTGGAGGCGACATACCACTCACTCAAGCAGTTTTATGCTGAGATTTGGCCTGGATTGAAGGCAGATGTTCAACGGTTCGTGAGTGAATGTGACATCTGTCGACAGCGTTCGAGTCGATACGAAATACTACCTCCAGTGAGTAGACCTCCACCGTTTCAACCCCGTCAGGTGTGGCACCTGGATTACTCGGAAATCAGGCGTTCTTCTGTGGTGAAGTACTGTTTAGTTCTGATCGATGGTTTCACTCGTTGGATGGTGGTGTGTCCCACCAAGTCACAGAACAGTCGTACCACTTTGAAGGGTCTGAATGCGGTGATTGAGAAGTTTGGAGTACCACAGACGATTGTGAGTGACCAAGGTTCTCATTTTTGTTCACTGGCGGTGCAGGAGTTCCTGACGTCGAACAAAATTAAACATGAAACGACGACCGCGTACGCGAAAAAGGCTAACGGGCTCATTGAAAGAGCGAATAGAACGTTTCAGGAGGTTCTGTCCAAACGATTGGCTGAAGAGAAACGTAATCTGAACTCGTGGTACTTATACGCGGAGTCTGCAGCGATGGCGTGCAATGTGAAACCGCACACTTCACTCGGTTTCAAATCGCCGTTTCACGTACTGTATGGCGTACCATATAGCGCTGAAAGTGGTGAGTTCGTGGAAAAACCCGAGATGCTGGAATTCTGGGCTGAAATTCGTAAACAGATCATTCAGTCTCAGGCAATGTACGGCCAGAACAGATTCTTTGATCGGTTGGAGTCAAAGTTCAAGGCGGGAGACAGAGTGTTCGTGAAAAGTGACGCCCTGCGTGGTCAGCGTAAAATGAAAATTGATCTGGCGAACAACGTGAAGGGCGTGATTCGAGAAATGGGTGGTCGTCGATCGGCGTTGGTGGAGTTGGTCGATGTTCCGGGTCGTTTCAAGGTGCATCGGGTGCCCTTGTCCTTCCTACAGCCGCGTAGTCAAGAGTGAAATACTATGATTTTTATTTCACGATATGCTTATTATTAACATGTTATTTTGCTTTGTTATGTTTTTGGTGTTGTTCATGTTGTATTGTTCAAACTGTTTGGTTTCTGATGTTTTTTATTGCTTAAAATTGGTTGCTTCAGATAAATAGTTTGTGCGGAATTTGGTTGTAGCAAATAATGGTTTTGTAGCTAATATGCTAAGTTTGCTTGCCTTTATTGTGCTGGCTAAAGCTTAATTAATTGCTGCTTTTCATTTTTTTTTGGTTATGACGATTGTATGCTAAATGTTTTTTTTTATTTGCAGGTATTCGAGCAATTCATATTCGTACTCACTTCGTACTAATTCGAAAAATGTCGCGTAATACCAATTCGTTCACTGAACGTCGTGCCGACTTCGCGTCTTCGCTGATATCGAAGGTTTCGCACAGCATGGCAACGGAAGCGGAAGATCGTTGGTTTCCTATTACTTTATAACGAAAAGCAACGTCATTTGGTGGTTACCAATCAAATTTGTCCGTTAAAGTAATTGTGATGGAAGTTAAGCATATTTTTCGTACGTATTTTCAAGAGGAAACAATGGATGTTTGTTTGTTGAGACATTAATTTGTGTTCAGTGTACGTTTTTTTTTGGTGCAATGTGTTGTATTGCAGGTGGCGGCAACAACTGTTTTCGATGTCACAGACCTGGACATCGAGCTAATCAATGTACCAGTCGTGGTGGAGCGAAAGGCGGACACGGTGGTCGTGGAGGTGGATGGATCACCAAAAGTTGGTTTTTCTATGGAATGAATGGACATCATTTTGTTATTTTGATATGGTGTCCCTTTTTGAAGAAAGGGACAATATAACGTCAACATCGAGTTATCCAATTCTGGTATTCTTTGTTTCTTAAGCTTTATTGCAAAAGTGTCTGTTGGATAAGACCAGAATAATTTGTTTAGGTCGGACTGTTTCGAGATTAATTTTTAAAGTGGGTAAGAAAAGGTTTACAAACACTAATTTGCCACTTTGCGTCGTTTTTATTTTTTTTGAAAAACTACACGGGTAGTTCTGGAAATGCAGTCATTTCGGATGGATGATGTTATTGAATTAAATAAATTTGGTATTTATTTGAGAAAGTCGTTTATAATAGCTAGCTGATTCAGTATTGAAAGTTGGTGGCAATTAATTTTCAAAATGTATCTTTTGAAGGAAAAGATACATTTAGGTGATATAAAAAAATACTTTTAGAACGAACGATGGCACCTCCGAACGCACGAGCGGTTGGGTGTTGGGTGTGCGGACAAGCCGGCCACAAATCTTATCGCTGTCCACAGAACTTGAAGGTTAGCGTTTTTTTTGTGTGAGACAGGAGAGAGATTTTGATAAAGTTGATTGATCTTTATTCGTCGAAGTGTTGGTATATGAGAGATATTATGATGTTATTTGGAAGTCGTTTTATTATAACAGGTTTATAATAAAGTTTATGGTTGAAAAACATCATTTATTTGTGTTGCAGGGCGAAATTCAGCCGTCGGTGCCACAGGGTGAGGGTCAGGAAAGCCAGGCGGATCGTGATTTGACTCGCCAACGTTCTGTTCTCCACCGGAAGATAGTGAAGCCGACGTATGGTTGGTGAATAGATTGAAATTTCTGGGTTAAAAATTCTCTGTAGATTATTTTTATTGATTCAATGCCATTGACTATTGACAGAGGCAATAAGTGAGTGATAATTTCAGCGCGTTCGAACGAGGTGTCGAATGCGGCGGCTCCACGGTCGTCGTCCTACCAACGAAAACGGGAGCAGTAGGACTCTCTTGGATGAGTCACTGGTTGGTATTCACATGAAAAATTGTTTTTGGTGGTTTTTTTTCAAGTTATTTTTTTTTCCAAGAGACTGAAAATATTGTGAATATCGTTTAAAAGTTGAAATAAAGTATTGTGAGAATCGTATGAAAGAGTGAACTGTACGTGTTTTTTTTTGCAGCCACCAGGCAGCAAGGCCTTACAGACACTGCCGGTACAGATGAGCGGAGCGGTTGTTGAAGCGAACGCGACGGGTGCGGGATTGGAAGATGATGAATCGATGCAGTGAGACGAGGGTGGATGTACGATGAGCCGAGGGCGTTTAGTGATTTATTTTTTTTCCTCAAGTTATCCTCAGCTGTGAGAATTCATTGGTTTTTGAACGTGCTGTTGATTTTTTTAAAAATCATTTCTGAAAAGTGACAATGAATGACGAAGAAGAGGATGACTTTTTTATCATATTGAACGATATTGAAAGTTTATGTGAGTATTGTGTCTTGATTGTATTTTTTCTGTCGGTGTTTTGCGGTGAAAGTTTGTTGGGCGTTTTTGTTTTTTTTGGCAGCCAAGGAGGACGTGGAGAGACGTTACCCGAACGGCCAGTTTTTTATCGGGCCGATCTGCAGATGTTTTTTCTCAGCGTGTGTGTAGGGTGTATTATTACTGGTATACTTTTTATCATTATCATTTTTTATCATCAGTGTTATTATCATGGGTATTTTATTGTTAATTTGTCCTTATTTTACCACACTTCTCCGTCCGATCTGTAGGGGGGGAGAAGTGAATAAGCATATCTTATTCGATCACTATTATTGTTTTGTTCGTTATTCACTTGTTATTATATTCTATTATTTGTGATTCAAATGCGCGCGCAAATAGAAGCCGCATTTGGAATGGTTTTCTACTTAGTAACTGTAAGCGCAAAACCGGGTTTTATCCGGTTTCTCGGCTGTGAGTGACCTTTTTCCTGTTTCTCAGTTGAGTGTTTTGAGAGCTTGTGAGAGCGTTTGTCTGTCGGAAGTTAGTCCTTTTGTGTGTTTCCTATTCTGTCATTGTTGTTCTGAAAAGGTTTTGACAAGTCAGTATTTGCATTTCTTCGTTATTATTTCTGGATATTCTCTAATAAAACCATATCTAAAAGCCAGGTAGTTGGAATTCATTGAAGCACATAATATAATCGGGAGTCCACTGATGGTCAGTGAAATCCGAGCGATTCATACATGAACAATTAGGACATTGGTTACACGTGATTTGTGAAATAATAAACTCAGTTATTTTAGAATGTAAACAATCAAGAGTTTTTTTTACTAATTCTGAAACATTTGTGGTTTAAATTTATTGAATTTTTTTCATTCGATAAAATCTTGTTTCAGAGGTAAAAATTGCGTGTATCTCCTTCTGACTTTGAATAAGCGTTTAGTTAGCTAATTTAAAACGAAAAAATAAAAACCAATTGAATAAAATGCTTAAATCGCGTTGCCTGAGAAAATCTACGGTTAGCGGTCCAAACAACAACTTCCCAGTTTATTGCAGTTTTTGATACATCTATGGGTGGTTATTAACCGTATAAGACGATTTTTTGATTAAAGCATTATTTAAGCAAAAAAATGCCTCTGAAAGTCAAAAAAATCGAAATTTTCGAAATTTTAATTTTTTGACAAATTTTGACGAAAATTGTTTATAACTTTTGTTCGGTTCATGGCATCAAGCTGAAAATTTATAGGGTTATTTTTGAAGTCACGGCGGTCATTTTGAGCTATATTAGAAGGTTTTTGCTTGAAATTTTATTTTTAAAAAAGTTACGTCAATATAAGCACTCATGTGGTCATGGTGTCAACTTTGACCCAAAATCCCCAAATTTCGCGCGTACCCCAGCACTAGCGGTTTGCGGCGTTGAATGCTCCATAACCTAGTTATCAACACCTGATGAACCCACCCCCCCCCCCGCATCGCCTTAGTTTTCGGTGAAAATTTCACTTTTCTGAAAAAATTGCCGAAAAATGATGAAATTTTCGTATTTTTTGCCCTTTGTCGGACTGCTGTGATTGCACAGCTCGCGCAACACTCTTCAGACTCCGGATGATCATTGTCCTATTAATTGGCTTCCGTTTGAGCCCTATTTGAAGGAGTTTCGTCAATTTTTTACATTTGAAATGCCTCAGAGAATTTTTTCAATTTGACGTTTTTTTTCGATTTTCATGATTGAATGATGTGTGACACGACGCTTCATGATCAATAAGTTTGGTATGCATATCCGGAGTTTGGCAAAAGTGTTATTCACATATTATGCTTACCTTTTCTCTTATCAACTCGAATTTAATTAGAATATTGTCATGTTTAACCACATTTTTTCAGAAAAGGGTGGTTACCGCTCATGGATTTCCGTTCTTAGCAAACCAGGGTAATACATCGTAAATCTTCATTTTAACACGCAGCTGAAATATTTTCATATGAAGTAAATGAATTAGTTTTTACATCGATATTTAGTATTTCAATATAGCAAATACTCGATCAAAATAGGTCCCGACTATTGGCGGCTGCGACAATCGACGGTTAAGAGGCTTAGGATCTAATGCAGTCAGTTTCAAATATTTCCTTGGGCTTTTTGATAAAAATTGTATACTGTCAAAAGTTTTGTAACGTCTTAAATATTGGGTCAATGATGTTCAATATTAACGATATATTCAGTTATATTCAGCTGCATTTGCATGTCGATCTTGCACATCACAGCACTCGATTACTCATATGTATGATACATGACGCGTCAGGGCAAGGAAGCTTTGAAGACATGTCTGTAGGTCAGAAATTATTTTTAACGCATTCAATTTTTATTATAATGTCAAACAAAATTTAGGATACTTAAATTTAGGAAAAACTTGGTTTAGGAGAATGGTGCGAGAAACTGCAGTTTCACAGTTTTGCAGTTTCACAACAAAACTGGTGCGAGTCTTTACGGTGCATCCTATATCAGCGCGTAGCATTCACTAGCCGAAATGGTTTGTCAAGTTAGGGTACTGCTGGGTAATTCGACTGCTTACCTTGTCTTTAATTGTTTCCACATTAGACAAGCCCGTTAGTCGCACCTGTATAGAGTGCGTGTTTATCGTTTATGCAAATTATAATGTGAATATAACCTATCTACGTATGTACATACATACAGGGTGGGGCAAAAGTACCTATACAGTTGTTGACGCAAAATTTCTTCAAAAAATGATGTTGCATCAATATGATTAAACAAGCCAAACAAATGCTAAAACACCTGAAAATGTTTATTCTGTTATTTATTTCAACTTACAACGTTTATTTTCATGAGTTATTTATCTTTTTCTCGAAATTCGCCATGTTTTCGGCTGTTTTCCGCGTTTTCTGTGAATAATCTAGCCATAACAACTGTTATTTGACAACATTTGATGTTGGTAAAAAATATAGAGTGTTGAAAAATATTCTGAAACGTTTAACATGAACGCAAGTTGTCATTCATGTGCAATAAATAGAACAGTGTCTTCGTTTTCCACGAAAATCACCGATTTTAGTCCGAAAATGAGAAAATTCAAATTTCTTATTTTTCAGCTTAAAACAACTTGAACCAATATATTTCATGTTTGTTGCTTTTTTAGTGTCATAGGATCCATAAAAACATTTAACTTAGATATTTTTGTCAAGAACCAAAAAAATTCAAAATACTGTAGCAAAAAG
Source organism: Daptonema setosum (assembly GCA_964036265.1). Lineage (NCBI taxonomy): Eukaryota > Metazoa > Nematoda > Chromadorea > Monhysterida > Xyalidae > Daptonema > Daptonema setosum. The sequence goes on from OZ038444.1 coordinate 916,544, forward strand.
GCATCTTGAACACTGGCTTTACCATACTATCCGTTCCGAATGTATCCATCGGGATATTCATAAGTTGAAATCTTGCAATTCTCATTCAGATACATCAAGGGAAACAATTTATATACTTCTTAGCCTTTATTGAGGATTGAAAAAACACAACTCAACCCCAAAGACGATGTCCACAAATGCTGAAAATTTTAAGGTTGCTGAACAAACCAGGAACTGTTAGCGTTAATCTTTCTTCCTTTTTGAATGGTGTTCAAAAATGACTTCAAAAGTTTTCTTTTCTGAACGCATGGGAAAACTTGATTATCAGACTTTTATGAATAACTTCAGATCTGACAATTGTGGTTAATTTGAGGACAATTTTTGATTATATGACAGGTTGTCAAATACAGTACAGGACAAAATGATGTGTCAAAACCCGCGGCCGCCTGCAGGCAACCTCGGTTGTCCGCAGACTTTTTAATTTGGTGTATATTATGAGATACACGAAACTTTTGTTATTTTAATTGAAATATTTGGATAGCCCGTCTCAAGTTCCATAGGATTATTTATTTACATAATTAAAATATCAATGAAAATACCCCCTAAAGGGCGATTATGTTACATGCGCATTTTCCCTGTTGCCATGGCAACGCGCCCCCAACTCAGCTTGGATAAAATGCGCATGTGACATAATCGCCCTTTAGGGGAAAATTTCATTAATATTTTAAATATGTAAATAACTAAACTTATGGAACTTGAGGCGGGCTATCCGATTATTTCAATTAAATTAACACCAGTTACTTGTAACTCATAATATACACCAAACTAAAAAGTCTGCAGACACCTGCAGGCTGCCTGCAGGCGGCCGCGGTTTTTGACACATCATTTTGTCCTGTACTGTAGTTTCTGTTTGTCAGAATAGACAGATCAGAAAGTCAGATACACACTGAAATAATGAACAAAGTATTAAAAATAAGGTAAAAAAAACAACTTACAGACCAAAAAACTAATATCCTAAACAATGCTACTGTAGTTTAAAACCACTAAAGGGTTTTAATGAACCACAATTCAGCTGCGAAACGTCAAACGCAAACAGTGTTTTTTACTAGCCCTGATGTATAAAAAGTTAATGTGCCTAATTGCGCGTCACCGATGAGGGAGTTGAATGTCTCTCTAGTACATAAATACTTGCAATGTTGTGTGACAAAGTGTTACTGCTGAAAAGTTTTATAAAAACACGCCCTGTTTGAAATTATGCATATATTTTAAAGTTGGTCAATCACCACAGAGCTCGCTTTCCGCTGATTGGTCAGTCCTGAATTTTGCTGCAGATTGAACATGATTTTGTTGTTTGTTTCTTGGTAGCATGTGAACATTCGAACCTTCTGTTCAGTACACAGAAGGGTATATGAGTCGATAAGCGACAGCAGTCTTTGTGAGAGCTGTGTGCATGTAATATGTAATATAAAGGTTGGTATAGGGGTATTGTGGGGCTGGGATTCCAAATATGGCATCAGATTTTGAATCGGGCCCACGGACGCGTCCCTACGGCCGGAATAGGGTGTCCGTTGGGAGAGAACATGCCCAAACGTTGCGTTTAGGGTGATTTAACAACGAGAAATCGATTCAGCATACTCAATAACCCCCGTATCCTTACTTTGAGGCCCGACGGCCGTCTCAAGGCCGGCCCAGCAGGGGGGCCGGCCCAAGGACGGCCCATTGCGCGTGTCCTCGTTTTGGGGGTCGTATCATGTGTGAAACATCATATATACCTATTTCGAACATTCTGAGTCACAGAAGTACTAAACGGTACACCACAGGCACTTTTGTCTAGCACTGTTGTAACAAAGAGTATTAATTGAAGGCAACGGGGGTTTCACGCCACACTAGCCGTGAAGCCTCACAACAGTTTTATGTGAAGCAGCACACATTTTCCTAAAACAATATTCCCTAAAACAACTTTTCCTAAATATAAGTAATTCTGTATGACATTATAATAAAAATTAAAAGCGTTAAAAATAATTTCTGACCTACATACATGTCTTCAAAGCTTCCTTGCCCTGACGCGTCATGTGTCATACATATGGGGCAATCGAGTGCCGTGATGTGCAAGATCGACATGCAAATGCAGCTGAATATAATTGAATATATCGTTAATATTGAACATCATTGACCCAATATTTAAGACGTTACAAAACTTTTGACAGTATCCAATTTTTATCAAAAAGCCCAAGGAAATATCTGAAACTGACTGCATTAGATCTTAAGCCTTTTTACCGTCGAATGTCGCAGCCGCCAAGGGACCTATTTTGATCGAGTATTTGCTATATTGAAATACTAAATATCGATGTAAAAACTAATTCAATTACTTCATATGAAAATATTTCAGCTGCGTGTAAAAATGAAGATTTACGATGTATTACCCTGGTTTGCTAAGAACGGAAATCCATGAGCGGAAACCACCCTTTTCTGAAAAAATGTGGTTAAACATGACAATATTCTAATTAAATTCGAGTTGATAAGAGAAAAGGTAAGCATAATATGTGAATAACACTTTTGCCAAACTCCGGATATGCATACCAAACTTCTTGATCATGAAGCGTCGTGTCACACATCATTAAATCATGAAAATCGAAAAAAACGTCAAATTGAAAAACTTCTCTGAGGCATTTCAAATGTAAAAAATTGACGAAACTCCTTCAAATAGGGCTCAAACGGAAGCCAATTAATAGGACAATGATCATCCAGAGTCTGAAAAGTGTTGCGCGAGCTGTGCAATGACAGCAGTCCGACAAAGGGCAAAAAATACGAAAATTTCATCATTTTTCGGCAATTTTTTCAGAAAAGTTAAATTTTCACCGAAAACTAAGGCGATGCGGGGGGGGGGGTGGGTTCATCAGGTGTTGATAACTAGGTTATGGAGCATTCAACGCCGCAAACCGCTAGTGCTGGGGTACGCGCGAAATTTGGGGATTTCGGGTCAAAGTTGACACCATGACAACATGAGTGCTTATATTGACGTAACTTTTTGAAAAATAAAACTTCAAGCAAAAACCTTCTAATATAGCTCAAAATGATCGCCGTGATTTCAAAAATAACCCTATAAATTTTCAGCTCGACGCCATGAACCGAACAAAAGTTATAAACAATTTTCGTCAAAATTTGTCAAAAAATTAAAATTTCGAAAATTTCGATTTTTTTGACTTTGGCAGGCACTTTTTTTGCTAAAATAATGCTTTAATCAAAAAATCGTCTTATACGGTTAATAACCACCCATAGATGTATCAAAAACTGCAATAAACTGGGAAGTTGTTGTTTGGACCGCTAACCCCATACAAGCCGTAGAATCTCTCAGGCAACGCGATTTAAAAACCAACGATAAAAATTAAATAAACGTGGAATTTTCACCATCGACTAGCAAAAATTTTCGTTCATTTATTACGTGCATATCATCCCTTGAATATGCATGCACGTTTAGTCGGGTTTTTTACTCTTGCGCATTTTCGCTAACATTAATGCGTGGTGGCCGCTGTAATTGTCCGATCACCATTAGTTTACATTTTTCTAAGTAAGTATGTTGATGATAATTCCTGAAATGAAGATGCCTGTGCCGAGAGTTATTGAGCTTCAAAGTGTTGTCATTTTTGGACCACCCTGTAGGTTGCTCAGTCAATCATTAATTCTGTTAGTAGCTATATACGACATTATATACCAACTTTAGGTCCAGTTAAACATTCATAGGTTTCTTATTATATAACATTTGTATTTTATTTTTATACATTATTTTATACATTATTCCCTTTCCGTATTAAATCCTCTCACTAAGTGCGACATTTTGAACTTTCTACAATAAGTAGTAAACCACCAAATTTACATATGTAAGTCGAAAACATGTCACTTCAAAAACCAGAGGACCGAGAAAAGATTTCCAAATCTCTATTGTTGCTATTTTTACAAATAACCACCATTTTTGCATGATCCATTGCAGTTACGACCCGATCAATGACCAGTGGTCAATGAAGGCGAGCATGAACAAAGCCAGAAGAAACTTTGCACTCGTCCGACTTGAAGGTCGAGTGTACGCGGTGGGCGGTTTCATTGATGATAATGGACATGATACAATAGAAGAGTACGACGAGTTTTACGATACGTGGACATTGGAGGCAATCAAGTTGTTGCCCGACTGGATCTACAATGCCGCCGGTGGCATCGACCACTCGTGCATTGCCTGATCAGTGGTACAGGGTGGGTCGTTGATGAATGTCGAGTCAATGTGAGTCGTAAAGCCTTTTAAAAATTTGATATGCCTAAAAAGACTTCTTTCCAGTTGGAATTTGTGCTGGTGATTTTCTTTGACTGCTGATGAGGACGAACATTTTTTCGATGAACCCGATAAACCCAAAACTTGCTGATGCAAAAAATGTATGCATTATTATTATTATTATTATTATTATTATTATTATTATTATTATTATTATTATTATTATTATTATTATTATTATTATTATTATTATTATTATTATTATTATTATTATTATTATTATTATTATTATTATTATTATTATTATTATTATTATTATTATTATTATTATTATTATTATTATTATTTTTATTATTATTATTATTATTATTATTATTATTATTATTATTATTATTATTATTATTATTATTATTATTATTTGTTGTCCTTATAAATTTTGTTAGAATTACTTACGCTTGAGAATTTTTATTGATTTATCTAGACAGTTATAATCAAGTCCACATATCACATTACTAGGGATATATGATTCACTTAGATAATCTTATATATTATATATGTATGCTTACTCATGTAACCAAATTTAACTATACAAACACAAGTAGACAAAGCTCAGTCTGCTTGACATAAAAGTAGTATGAAACTTCCAAACTATGATTGGCCATGGTCGCTATTCAGGTTACAACCAGTCACTCAGTTATTCCGTCGGTCATTTGTTATTAAAAACATTCACTCACTCACTCACTCACCCACTCACTCCCTTACTCACTCACGCACTCACTCACTCACTCTCTCACTCACTCACTCACTCATTCACTCACTCACTCACTCACTCACTCACTCACTCACTCACTCACTCACTCACTCTCTCACTCACTCACTCACTCACTCACTCACTCACTCACTCACTCACTCACTCACTCACTCACTCACTCACTCACTCACTCACTCACTCACTCACTCACTCACTCACTCACTCACTCACTCACTCACTCACTCACTCACTCACTCACTCACTCACTCACTCACTCAATCACTCACTCACTCACTCACTCACTCACTCACTCACTCACTCACTCACTTTTGAGTTGAGGTATTCTTTGTACTTGTTCGTTATGATAACTATAAGTCCTATGGTGAGGAGCAGAATGATTCCCTTTGCAAATCGCAGCTGGAATGGAGACCGACGATGAAACATGTTGTTGTTGTTGTTGTTGTTGTTGTTGTTGTTGTTGTTGTTGTTGTTGTTGTTGTTGTTGTTGTTGTTGTTGTTGTTGTTGTTGTTGTTGTTGTTGTTGTTGTTTTTGTTTTGTTGTTGTTGTTTTTGTAATACACACCATGCGAATGTCTTTATCATAAATAAAACATATACAGGGTGTCCCAGCGAGGGGTTCACGATTTGTTTTACGAATAACCTTTGGGTGCGTTGAGCAATGTTTTAAAAAGAGAATACTGTAATTTCCAACATGTTAGCAATTTGTTGACTTTTTTAGTTTTTCAAATTCGTTAATTACAGCTTGAATAACAGTCGATTGAAAAAAAACTCTACCCTTGCACGCACCCGAACATCAACGTTTGGTATTCCCTTTGGTCCGGCGGTTCAATCGAACCTTTTTTTGTTTGAAGTTGTTGTAATTTCTTACAAGTACCTGAACATCCTAACTGATTCTTTGCTACCACAACTCGAAGATATCGAAGGGTTCATGAATGAAACGACGATCATGCAAGCTTTCGGTGCCCCTACCACACTGAGCAGGTTTTAAGCGTGCATGGATGCACGATCACTTCACTGAAAGAGTCGGACGTGGAGGAACTTTGGACTGGCCGGCGCGATCCCCTGATTCGACCGCTCCTGATTACTGGTTTTCCGGAAATGTCAAGGAACTAATTTATTCCCACAGTGAAAAACTCAAGTAAATGATTTCAATGAAAAGGACAAACATTGTTTGCAGAACTGCGCCTGAAAGCATAACTCATTTTCAGAATTTGTACAAAACAATTTTATAAAAATGCGGTGCTCAAATTCAATAAAGTTTTATTCTTCAAATGTTTCTCACATAATTTGTGATTGTATTTGTGGTATAATAACCATTCAAATAGTTTCAAACATGTTTCAATATGAAATTCTACTGAAAATTATTCCTAAAATAGAGGTTTTTTCTCTCGACTGTAATTCAAGCTGTTAATTAAAAAAAGCCAACAAATTGCTAACATATTGGTAGTTACAGTATCAATTTTTAAGAATATTGCTCAACGCACACAAAAGTAAAATTATAGGTTACAGTTCATATAGAGCGCAAAAAAATTACTGAATTGTTGTTTAGCCAATCAAAAATTTTTCTCGATGTTTCCAAAAAACTGATTCGGCCATTTCAACTCATAGTATCAATTTCAATAAATCCACACTAAATTTGAATCCACATAAACTACTATGATGTAAAAATCCACGTGAATCCAAAATATGTGCACGCAGTTTTTATAATAATACACCCACAAATTAGATCTGATTCATGACAAATAATGTATGCGAAAGTTATGAAAACATTGTAATTACATCTGACAAAAAAATTTTAGCTTTAATTTTAAACTCAGCTTCTGATACAATACGGCAATTATACATATATAAAGTATTAAAACCAATTTGTAAAAAATAATTCGTTGAAATTTTATTACAAACAATGTACGCTTAACGTTATTAGTAAAATGAGGGAAAGAGGGGATTTTTTCCCATTTCAACCCAAAGTCATGCTATGGCTAACGCTTAGCGTTAGAATGAGGTTAAGGCTAAGGCTGACAACCATTATTATAGGCTGTCGTTTAGTCAGTTGCAAAAAAAACAGTTTGAAAAGTTTCAAACGACTTTTCTTGCTAACTTTTTTCGGAAATGGTTTCTATACCACTTTCCACGCAAACATTCAAGAAACGAGATTCAATTGGCATCACTGATGAACGGACTAAACCTCCAAAGCAATGAGAACTTCCTCAAAGAGGGAGAATTGGTATTTTTAAGGTTATTTTACCTAGCTGTTAGGGAACAAATTATTATAAAGCCCGTATGTTATTTCTGCGTGCAAACGTACTACCCAAACATCTGATAATGAAAACATCAGTAGCCCCAACTCAACTCTGTTGACACCATAGTTTAACACCAGAGCATGGGGTGATGATGATTGATGTGCGTGTTTAAAACTGATTGTCTGATGTTTCATTATCAGAAGTTTTGGGCACGATCTTTGTTCGCAGAAACAACATACGGGCTTTATTAAAAAATGACAAAGTTGGGGGGAATTCCGCTTCTTTCACATCTTCCCCTTTAAAATGTTTTAAGCAGTTTTATTTAGAGAACCTATTCTATTACATGGACTCTACAGTGTTTATAAACTTTTTAATGTTGATGTTGTAATGTTGATATTGTTATTATTGTTGTAGTTGTTGTTGTTGTTATTGTTGTTGTTGTTGTTGTTGTTGTTGTTGTTGTTGTTGTTGTTGTTGTTGTTGTTGTTGTTGTTGTTGTTGTTGTTGTTGTTGTTGTTGTTGTTGTTGTTGTTGTTGTTGTTGTTGTTGTTGTTGTTGTTGGTGTTGTGGTTGTTGGTGTTGTTGTGGTTGTTGTTGTTGTTGTTGTTGTTGTTGTTGTTGTTGTTGTTGTTGTTGTTGTTGTTGTTGTTGTTGTTGTTGATGATGTTGTTGTTGTTGTTGTTGTTGTTGTTGTTGTTGTTGTTGTTGTTGTTGTTGTTGTTGTTGTTGTTGTTGTTGTTGTTGTTGTTGTTGTTGTTGCTGTTGTTGTTGTTGTTGTTGTTGTTGTTGTCGTTGTTGTTGTTGTTGTTGTTGTTGTTGTTGTTGTTGTTGTTGTTGTTGTTGTTGTTGTTGTTGTTGTTGTTGTTGTTGTTGTTGTTGTTAGTTGTTCTTGATGTTCTCTTGGCACCCATAGCGGAACCCAATGAGGAGGGTAAACATCATCAGAGTTTGTCCATTTCGCCATTGTCGAATTCGGCCTTACACCGGGCATCTGAAAGCAGTCAGTCAGTCGATCCGTCAGTCTGTCAGTCAGACAGTCAGTCAGTCAGACAGTCAGTCAGTCAGTCAGTTACATAGTCAGTCAGTCGTCAGTCAGTCAGTCAGTCAGCCAATCAGTAAGTCAGTAAATCCGTCAGTCGGTCTGTCAGTCAGTCATTCAGTCAGTCAATAAGTCAGTCAGTCAATCAGTCAGTCAGTCAGTCAGTCAGGCAGTCAGTCAGTCAGTCAGTCAGTCAGTTAGTCAGTCAGTCGTCAGTCAGTCAGTCAGTGTGCCAATCAGTAAGTCAGTAAATCCGTCAGTCGGTCAGTCAGTCTATCAGTCTGTCAGACAGTCAGTCAATCAGTCACTCGCCTGATATGTTGTATACCCATTAGCCAGGAAAGAAGACCACCACCCGTAGGAACCAGTGGTAATCATTGAATGATTGCAGTTAGACAGCACACAGAAGTCACTGATCTGACTGCCCATTTCCATAAATACTGCAATCAATCAGTCGGTCAGTCAGTCAGTCAGTTAGTCAGTCAGTCAGTCAGTCAGTCATTCTTCTAACTGATATCATCGGCTTTTTCAATATTTTCTCGATTCCATTTTACGTCATTTCCCAACACCAAAAACTTGAGGCATTTAGATGAATGGAACCTGCAATCTCTGACTGACCGACTGACGGATTTACTGACTTACTGACTGACTGACTGACTGACTGACTGACTGACTAACTGACTGACTGACTGACAGTTTGACTGATTGACCTTTGTCTGAAATGAGCAAGTCCTCTTTTCAAGTACTCAGCGTTGGCTGTCTTATGTCCGAACTTTCTGTTGTCGGTCGACGTAAAGTCACCACAACGGGTATGTACACCAACCACAACGCATTCGGTGGACTGTAATATCGTTCAGTCTGTCAATCAGTCATTCGGGTCAGTCATTCAGTCAGTCATTCATTCAGTCAGTCAGTCATTCATTCATACAAACATTCTCATTCAAGATCACTCGAATCCGTTGTTGACATTCGTCCAACACATTACTTTTGGAATCGGAATTCGACCCTGCGAAGTTGCTCGAAGGAATTCTCGAAATATTTGTACGATTGTAAGTAACCTACATAAGTGAGCGAGTCAACGAGTCAGTGAGGTGAGTGAGTGAGTCAGTGAGTGAGTTACTCATCGAGTGAGTGAGTGAGTGAGTGAGTGAGTGAGTGAGTGAAGTGAGTGAGTGAGTGAGTGAGTGAGTGATGTGAGTGAGTGAGTGAGAGAGTGAGTGAGTGAGTGAGTGAGTGAGTGAGTGAGTGAGTGAGTGAGTGAGTGAGTGAGTGAGTGAGTGAGTGAGTGAGTGAGTGATTGAGTGAGTGAGTGA
>OZ038444.1:926347-953847 GCA_964036265.1 Daptonema setosum
ACAAAAAAACGGTGTCTGTGGAAGTTCTTAGCGTTCACAAAATTTATAAGAATCAATTGTCAAACCTTTAGCTGGCCTGAAGTCATTTTGCCATTTTCAGCGTATATTAACTACAGAGGTTTTCGAGAATCTAGTGAAGTATGTAGCACTATTTTGCTCAGACCATGAAACATCAAATTCACTTTTGATTCACACTCTTGACTAACGTACGCGACGGTGATTGGGCCACAACTCAACCGGCCAATCATCATCACTCAAGTTTAGCCGATCACGCGAAAGAACAGCACTGCACTGAACTAGCTGGTGGCCCAACATCTGAGTTCGGTGTAAAAGCTGGTGTTTTAACTGGCTATGATATTTTTTATTGATCAGATTTTGTGTATTGTCTTTGTATGATTTTGCTTGCAAAAAGGTTTAACAGAATTTGCGTTGATTTCAATCCACAAAGTTTTCAGCCTGATGTTTCATGGTCTGAGCAAAAATGGTACTCCATATTTCACTAGAATCACGAAAGCGTCTTTATATACAGGATGGCCCTTTTATGTACAATATTTGGCCGGCTTTTTCGCGTGTGTAAAATCATAAAATTATAACGGGACAATAATGGTCGGACTGGAAATTACCTGAACTTTGAATGCGTTTTATTCTCAGATACGTATTTCACGAGTTATATGTACATACGAACGTACAAAAACACGTTTTTTTTCATACTTTTTACACTTGTTTTCTCTTATTCACTACTAATTCATGTGTTATTCATAATGACTGTGATATTTAAGCGTAATTGCTACAATATAAATGTAGAAAAAATTCTAACAAGTAATTCATGCTACTTCAGATTACCCAGATCAGGCAAGACAGTCAAAACATGAAAAATTGGCGTTAAGCGATACCAGCCCTGTTCACGTGCATTGACTACAATCGGCTTGCATCAGAGCTATTTTTGATGAAAACATCGAATATTATGTAAAAAATACTAGGGGACCACCCGTGGAACAGTTGAGACGGAGTCGAACAAGAGTAGGGCAGGAGTTTAAGATTTTAATCGAAAGACCCGGGAAAGAGGATGCATGTAGTTGGGCCCGTAAGCAATTGAGAGCTCAAGAAAATCCAAAGCATTTTATTAATTTTGTTTTTTTTTTTGTTTTTGATTAAAGGGACATCATTTTGTTATTTTGATATGGTGTCCCTTTTTGAAGAAAGGGACAATATAACGTCAACATCAAGATATCCAATTCTGGTATTCTTTGTTTCTTAAGCTTTATTGCAAAAGTGTCTGTTGGTATTATTATTATTTGTGATGCTGCTGCTGTTGTTGTTATTTCGTTGTTGTTGTTGTTGTTGTTGTTGTTGTTGTTGTTGTTGTTGTTGTTGTTTTTGTTTAATAGGTTATTTTTTTATTTTTTTAAATCATCCCCATTTTTTATGTTACTAACAGTATATATATTTTTAGAAGCTAAAAATATTTTAAAATTCTTTAAAAATATTTTATCACGTTCAAACTTTCTTTATCGGTAGTAATAATCATTTCATTGAAAATAGCCCTGATGCAAGCCGATCACTGTGCACATGCACTTAAATAAGACTGATATCATATTTGACGCTGATGTTTCATGTTTTATCAATATTGCCTGAGCAGTGTGTGAGAACAAAACGGAGGGCATTTTCGAAAAGTTCGGTAATTTCCAGTCCGACCAATATTGCCCCGTTGTGAATTTATGATTTTACACACATGAAACAGACGGCCGAAAAGTGTACATAAACTTTTGGGCCACCCTGTATATGAAACTTTCCTGTCACTCTTATCAATATTGGTAAGTTGTTAAACAGTTGTACACCCATTAGCGGACTAGGGAAGAACGGAAAAGTGGAATTCCTCTTTCTTTGGCCATTCCAAGAAGTATAACTTGTTACTTTATGTATAGGTAAAATGGCCTAATTTCTATCATTTCTCGTTGACGAAACTTTCTTCCCTTTGGAGGTTTGGCTCGTCCGCCAGTGGGTGCAACTACAGAATGAAAGTAAAGATAAAAAGTATAAGTATAAGTTTAAAGTATATTTAAAAGTATAAGTATAAGTTTAAAGTATATTTAAAAGTATAAGTTTTTAAAACTGTTCTCTCGGTTATTTGGCCTGAAGTCATTTTATCATTTTCAGCGTATACTAACAACATGCGAAACCTTCCTGACATCTTTATCAGTAATGGTAAGTTGTTAAACAGTTGTGTACCGTACAATAAAGTAGTTTGCAGTTTCACCCCAGTCAAACATAATATAGTTAATGCTATGCTTTAGACGAGCCCCAGTCGACAGGTATAGGAACAAAATTATTTTTCATGAACAAAATCATTTTCCCTCCGTTGGCAAGGAAATCAAGTTACTATATAATCAAATGATATGGATTCTTCCACGGGGGCTCGCTCACTGGAACGGAGTATGTTTTTCTCTATAATTTGAGATCGTTTCTACGCCTATCGTCTATCGGGTTCGCTATTTAACAAAACCCAGTACACATTTTGGTCGCTAGAATTTTGCCTAATCTGCGATAACTCTTCTTTTAACACTGAAAAATTGCGAAAAGTTTGGAAAAGTCATAATTGTTTGATTTTCGGGCGAGAAGGAATCATACATCCGCTACGCGGTGCTAACGGTTCAAGACGGGGGGGGGGGGGGGGGGGGGGCATAAAACTTTGGTCTCAAACTGAAAACTAACTCTTAGCCTCAAACTCGGCGATCTCTCTTCAAACGTACAGTCTGTGCTAATGACTAAGCCGAAGTCATACCAACAATAATTAGTGAATTAAACGGAAAACTGAACATCGAGTACTAAAACTAAAAAAATATACGCTACAAAATGTAATTATATCCCAATCAAAAATAAATCATTTCGTGACAACAAAAAGTTATATAAATTTTACGTGTTTTTGTAAAACTGCATCGGGTTCTGCGATTGGGAAAATTTAGTTGTCAGATAAATTGTGACTTAAAGTAAAATGTTGTTTATTATAATACTAAAAAAATCTGCACAGGGATGTATGTAATGGCATGTTTAGGTAAAGAAGGAAAATCTAACTATTCTATTGAATATTCCATGTTCAGCGTTTCAATGCCTCATGTTGGCATCCACTGGCGAACGACCTAATCCTCCAAAGGGAGGAGGGAGAGGGAAATTTCCTCAAAGAGGGGGAATCGGCAGTTTTCAAACCATTTCACCTACGCCTCGGAGAACAAATTCCACATTTTTGAAAACACCAAAGAAGGGGGAATTCCACTTTTCCCACCCCTTCTCGTCCGCTAGTGGTTGGGATGAAATCGCATGCCGCATCGCGTTCGTCGTCAACAACGAGTGGGTGAGTAAATACAGTCGAAACAGCCTGCCACCCACATTCTCATTTACAAGTTAGCAAACAAAATTTCACAAAAACTATAAAAAAATTTATCGAACAAAATCAAAACTTCACAATCAATAAATATAAAAAATTTACCAAAAAAAAATTAATAAAAAAAATAGTTTATAATTTTGATTTATCCTGTACAAAAAGTTTTATTCGTTATATTCCTCATTAAATAGGACTCTACGTTATTATACGATCAAGAAAAAGTAAAAAGCCAAATTATGAACGATCGCAATGCTTTTGGAGATTTCATACCAACATGACGCGTGCAAACGCTGAAACCGAGATTGCTATAATAATTCAAACCCCGGACATGACATTAAACCTGAGTTAACAAGAAAAAATACAAATATTGCCGCAAAACATGCACCACTTTCAGCTCTCCAAGTCACATTTCATTTGAATTAATTCAAATTTCCCAGTCACAAAGCCAGTATTCAATAAATAATCCATCATTCAAATCATTTTTTCATCTTTTTTTTCTGAAGTTCCGGACGAACATCAAAAATTGTAAAACTGTTGTTGTTGTTTTCTTAATGTTGTTGTCGTGGTTGTTGTTGTTGTTGTTGTTGTTGTTGTTGTTGTTGTTGTTGTTGTTGTCGTTGTTGTTGTTGTTGTTTTGTTGTTGTTGATGTTGTTGTTGTCACTCACTCACTCACTCACTCACTCACTCACTCACTCACTCACTCACTCACTCACTCACTCACTCACTCACTCACTCACTCACTCACTCACTCACTCACTCACTCACTCACTCACTCACTCACTCACTCACTCACTCACTCACTCACTCACTCACTCACTCACTCAATCACTCACTCACTCACTCACTCACTCACTCACTCACTCACTCACTCACTCACTCACTCACTCACTCACTCACTCACTCACTCACTCACTCACTCACTCACTCACTCACTCACTCACTCACTCATTCACTCACTCACTCACTCACTCACTCACTCACTCACTCACTCACTCACTCACTCACTCACTCACTCACTCACTCACTCACTCACTCATTCACTCACTCACACACTCACTCACCCACTCACTCACTCACTCACTCACTCACTCACCCATGGTGTGCTGCAGTATTATGTGATACAGTTGATATTTATAGTGGTCTGAAAAGTGAAGAAACGCATCATCAAACTCGGATTCGTTTGACATTCCCGGTTATTTAAAAGGGTAAACTTGAGAAGCCGAATACATTTTTTTCTTTTCTCATAACAAAATAAATATGAAAAAAATTTAATAAAAAAATCTCACAAGTAATATAATAAATAGAAGTCAGACAAATAAATGTAGAGCAGCAGTTAAGATCATGTTATATTCTATATAAAAAATTTCGTCATCTCGCAAACTTGAAAACATGAAATATCGTTTTGAAACATGAAATATCGGGGGTTTCTTGTTAGTCAAAAACTTTTTGGCATGCTGTTTGAATTCAAATCTGTTTTGACGCACTTTCAAATTTTCCAGAAACAAATTCTTTTTTATAACATTTAGATAACATACAAAAATTGCATCCAATTCATGTCATACGTGCGAAACCAGCCCACAAAATTTCTAAGAATCAATTGTCAAACCTTTAGCTGGCCTGAAGTCATTTTGTCATTTTCAGCGTATATTAACTACAGAGGCTTTCGAGAATCTAGTGAAGTATGTAGCACTATTTTGCTCAGACCATGAAACATCAAATTCACTTTTGATTCACACTCATGACTAACGTACGCGACGGTGATTGGGCCACAACTCAACCGGCCAATCATCATCACTCAAGTTTAGCCAATCACGCGAAAGAACAGCACTGCACTGAACTAGCTTGTGGCCCAACATCTGAGTTCGGTGTAAAAGTTGGTGTTTTAACTGGTTATGATATTTTATGTTGATAAGATTTTGTGTTTTGTCTTTGTATGATTTTGCTTGCAAAAAGGTTTAACATAATTTGCGTTGATTTCAATCCACAAAGTTGTCAGCCTGATGTTTCATGGTCTGAGCAAAAATGGTACTCCATATTTCACTAGAATCACGAAAGCGTCTTTATATACAGGGTGGCCCTTTTATGTACAATATTTGGCCGTCTTTTTCGCGTGTGTAAAATCATAAAATTATAACGGGACAATAATGGTCGGACTGGAAGTTACCTGAACTTTGAATGCGTTTTATTCTCAGATACGTATTTCACGAGTTATATGTACATACGAACGTACAAAAACACGTTTTTTCATACTTTTTACACTTGTTTTTCTCTCATTCACTACTAACTCATGTGTTATTCATGTTGACTGTGATATTTAAGCGTAATTGCTACAATATAAATGTAGAAAAAATTCTAACAAGTAATTCATGCTACTTCAGATTACCCAGATCAGGCAAGACAGTCAAAACATGAAACATTGGCGTTAAGCGATTCAAGCCTGTTCAAGTGCATTGACTACAATCGGCTTGCATCAGAGCTATTTTTGATGAAAACATTGAATATTATGTAAAAAATACTTTATCAAGTTCAAACTTTCTTTATCGGTAGTAATAATCATTTCATTGAAAATAGCCCTGATGCAAGCCGATTGCCGTGCACATGCACTTGAATAAGAGTGATATCATATTTGACGCTGATGTTTCATGTTTTATCAATATTGCCTGAGCAGTGTGTGAGAACAAAACGGAGGGCATTTTCGAAAAGTTCGGTAATTTCCAGTTCGACCAATATTGCCCCGTTGTGAATTTCTGATTTTACACACATGAAACAGACGGCCGAAAAGTGTACATACACTTTTGGGCCACCCTGTATAAGAAACTTTCCTGTCACTCTTATCAATATTGGTAAGTTGTTAAACAGTTGTACACCCATTAGCGGACTAGGGAAGAACGGAAAAGTGGAATTCCTCTTTCTTTGACCTTTCCAAGAAGTATAACTGGTTCCTTTATGTATAGGTAAAATGACCTAATTTCTATCAGTTCTCGTTGACGAAACTTTCTTCCCTTTGGAGGTTTGGCTCGTCCGCCAGTGGGTGCAACTACAGAATAAAAGTAAAGATAAAATAGTTTAAGTATAAGTTTAAAGTATATATAAAAGTATAAGTATAAGTTTAAAGTATATTTAAAAGTTTAAGTATAAGTTTAAAGTATATTTAAAAGTATAAGTTTTTAAACTGTTCTCTCGGTTAGTTGGCCTGAAGTCATTTTATAATTTTCAGCGTATATTAACAACATGCGAAACCTTCCTGACATCTTTATCAGTAATGGTAAGTTGTTAAACACTTGTGTACCGTACAATAAAGTAGTTTGCAGTTTCACCGCAGTCAAACATAATATAGTTAATGCTATGCTTTAGACGAGCCCCAGTCGACAGGTATAGGAACAAAATTATTTTTTATGAACAAAATCATTTTTCATGAACAAAATCATTTTTCATGAACAAAATCATTTTTCATGAAGAAAATCATTTTCCCTCCGTTGGCAGGGAAATAAAGTTACTATATAAATTATATGGAAATAAAGTTACTATATAAATGATATGGATTCTTCCACGGGGGCTCGCTCACTGGAACGGAGTATGTTTTTCTCTATAATTTGAGATCGTTTCTACGCCTATCGTCTATCGGGTTCGCTATTTAACAAAACCCAGTACACATTTTGGTCGCTAGAATTTTTCCTAATCTGCGATAACTCTTCTTTTAACACCGAAAATTTGCGAAAAGTTTGGAAAAGTCATAATTGTTTGATTTTCGGGCGAGAAGGAATCATACATCCGCTACGCGGTGCTAACGGTTCAAGACGGGGGGGGGGGGCATAAAACTTTGGTTTCAAACTGAAAACTAACTCTTAGCCTCAAACTCGGCGATCTCTCTTCAAACGTACAGTCTGTGCTAATGACTAAGCCGAAGTCATACCAACAATAATTAGTGAATTAAACGGAAAACTGAACATCGATTATTAAAATTGAAAAATATGCGCTATAAAATGTAGTTATATCCCAATCAAAAATAAATCATTTCGTTACTACGAAAATTTCTATAATTTTGACTGGTTTTTTGTAAAATTGCATCGGGTTCTGCGACTGGGAAAATTGAGTTGTCAGATAGATTGTGACTTTAGGTAAAGTGTTGTTTATTACGATACGATATTAAAGAAATGTCAGCACAGGGATGTATGTAATGGCATGTTTTAGGTAAAGAAGGAAAATTTAACTATTCTATTGAATATTCCATGTTCAGCATTTCAATGCCTCATGTTGGCATCCACCGGCGAACGACCTAATCCTCCAAATGGAGGGAAATTTCGTCAAAGAGGGGGAATCGGCAGTTTTCAAACCATTTCACATACACCTCGGACAAAAAAAATTCCACATTTTTGAAAACACCAAAGAAGGGGGAATTCCACTTTTCCCACCCCTTCTCGTCCGCTAGTGGTTGGTATGAAATCCCATGCCGCATCGCGTTCGTCGTCAACAACGAGTGGGAAAGTAAATACAGTCGAAACAGCCTGCCACCGACATTCTCTTTCAGAAGTTAGCAAACGAAATTTCACAAAAACTATATAAAATTTTTTCGAACAAAATCAAAACTTCACAATCAATAAATATAAAAAATTTACAAAAAAAAATAATAAAAAAAATAGTTTATAATTTTGATTTATCCTGTACAAAAAGTTTTATTCGTTATATTCCTCATTAAATAGGACTCTACGTTATTATACGATCAAGAAAAAGTAAAAAGCCAAATTATGAACGATCGCAATGCTTTTGGAGATTTCATACCAACATGACGCGTGCAAACGCTGAAACCGAGATTGCTATAATAATTCAAACCCCGGACATGACATTAAACCTGAGTTAACAAGAAAAAATACAAATATTGCCGCAAAACATGCACCACTTTCAGCTCTCCAAGTCACATTTCATTTGAATTAATTCAAATTTCCCAGTCACAAAGCCAGTATTCAATAAATAATCCATCATTCAAATCATTTTTTCATCTTTTTTTTCTGAAGTTCCGGACGAACATCAAAAATTGTAAAACTGTTGTTGTTGTTTTCTTAATGTTGTTGTCGTGGTTGTTGTTGTTGTTGTTGTTGTTGTTGTTGTTGTTGTTGTTGTTGTTGTCGTTGTTGTTGTTGTTGTTTTGTTGTTGTTGATGTTGTTGTTGTCACTCACTCACTCACTCACTCACTCACTCACTCACTCACTCACTCACTCACTCACTCACTCACTCACTCACTCACTCACTCACTCACTCACTCACTCACTCACTCACTCACTCACTCACTCACTCACTCACTCACTCACTCACTCACTCACTCACTCACTCAATCACTCAATCACTCACTCACTCACTCACTCACTCACTCACTCACTCACTCACTCACTCACTCACTCACTCACTCACTCACTCACTCACTCACTCACTCACTCACTCACAAACATACTCACTCACACATAAAGTTGTTTACAAAAAAACTGATTAATGTTGTTGTCTAGTGATTATATGAAATTTGATGAAATGAAAATAGCATTTGACCACCCTGCGAACAACGAAACGAGAAAACCGTGTGAAAAACAAATGAATAAACATGTTTATGCGTGGGTGAATCCGGTTGGGAAACTAGCACTAACGGACGAGAAGGGGAAGGGAATGTGGAATTCCGCCCTCTTTGGCGAGTTCAAAAAGGGCATTTTGTTCCATAAAGTGTAGATGAAATGACCTCAAAACTGTTACCTCTTTGACGAAATTTCCTGCTTTTAGGAGACCTACATATCATCAACTGAACTTGATTGTGTTTCGAGCACTTGTTTTGATGTTGACGAGCACTTGTTTTGATGTTGACGAGCACTTGTTTTGATGTTGACGAGCACTTGTTTTGATGTTGACGAGCACTTGTTTTGATGTTGACGAGCACTTGTTTTGATGTTGACGAGCACTTGTTTTGATGTTGACGAGCACTTGTTTTGATGTTGACGAGCACTTGTTTTGATGTTGACGAGCACTTGTTTTGATGTTGACGAGCACTTGTTTTGATGTTTCGAGCATTTGTTATGATGTTGACGAGCACTTGTTTTGATGTTGACGAGCACTTGTTTTGATGTTGACGAGCACTTGTTTTGATGTTGACGAGCACTTGTTTTGTTGTTTCGAGCATTTGTTATGATGTTGACGAGCACTTGTTTTGATGTTGACGAGCACTTGTTTTGATGTTGACGAGCACTTGTTTTGATGTTGACGAGCACTTGTTTTGATGTTGACGAGCACTTGTTTTGATGTTGACGAGCACTTGTTTTGATGTTGACGAGCACTTGTTTTGATGTTGACGAGCACTTGTTTTGATGTTGACGAGCACTTGTTTTGATGTTGACGAGCACTTGTTTTGATGTTGACGAGCACCCGTGTAAATGTTCACACAGCTTGTATAAAAGGTGAGCGATCGTGTTGTTTTCAATTTTATACATGTCCTGTATATTCATATGTGTATACCATTCAGATTTAATTAAAATACTAAATTTTCAAGCCCCTAAATTCCCTATTCCGTTTGTTACATGTAGACGTTGACCACGGCACTAGTGGACGACAGAACAACAGAAAAGTGGAATCCCCCTCTCTGGCGGTTTTTAGAAAGTAGAATTTGTTCCTTCTAAAATTTATACGTAAAATGACCTAATTCTTGCCAACTCCCCCTCTTTGGAGAGAATCCCCTCCCTTTGGAGGTTTCGCTCGTCCGCCGGTGGACCACGCATGAACAATGATCATTTATTGCATCATGTTATCGCTGGCAATATGTTACTGCAAAAAAATCTTGCTTGGAATAGTCTTACAAATAACGGAGAAAAACGCCGCTTTTTTTGTCGATCATTCAGTCATACATGGTGACTTGAATTTACCATACTGTTCATGGTGACGGTTCAATTCACCATACTGTACACGGGGACGGTTGAATTCACCATACTGTACATGGTGACGGTTGAATTCACCATACTGTACATGGTGACTTGAATTCACCATACTGTACATGGTGACTTGAATTCACCATACTGTACATGGTGACGGTTGAATTCACCATACTGTACATGGTGACTTGAATTCACCATACTGTACATGGTGACGGATCAATTCACCACACTGTACACGGGGACGGTTGAATTCACCATACTGTACATGGTGACTTGAATTCACCATACTGTACATGGTGACGGTTAAATTCACCATACTGTACATGGTGACGGTTGAGTTCACCATACTGTACATGGTGACGGTTGAGTTCACCATACTGTACATGGTTACGGTTGAGTTCACCATACTGTACATGGTTACGGTTGAGTTCACCATACTGTACATGGTGACGGTTGAGTTCACCATACTGTACATGGTGACGGTTGAGTTCACCATACTGTACATGGTGACGGTTGAGTTCACCATACTGTACATGGTGACGGTTGACTTCACCATACTGTACATGGTGACTTTTGAGTTCACCGTAAACATGAAAATAATGAACTTTACCGAAACATAAAAGTCCAACATCAATATAGACGATCCGGGGTTTCTTGTTAGTAAAAAAACACGTTTGGCGCGCATTTTGGATTTAAGAGTGGTTTCATATAAGATTCGCAAAAACCATTCAAAAAGTCGGTCAGTAAAAAAAATTATTATACAACCTTTACGCATTAATTTAAAGACAGTGATCCGCCAAAACGCCCCACAAGCGGAATTTCCATTATTTGTCATAGTGCTTGAGTAAACCGGAAAAAACGGTTTTGGTCCATTTTTGGGGCCAACTTTGAAGGGAAATTCCCAAAATGGCCTACCACGAAAATAGTTGAGTATAGGCTCAATCGAAAGACCGTGTTCCCGTCTTTCGATTGCATTCGGTCAGAGCGAGCGGATTCCGGAAATGCCTGATAAATTTAGGTCGAAAATCGCTTCTGCTTTTTGGAGGTTACGGTAGAGCAAAATAGATCGTATCGCAGAGGCGATTTTCGTCTCTAAATTTCTCAAGCATTTCCGGAATCCGCTCGCTGGGACCAAGTGCAATCGAAAGACGGGAACACGGTCTTTCGATTGAGCCTATACTCAACTATTTTCGTGGTAGGCCATTTTGGGAATTTCCCTTCAAAGTTGGCCCCAAAAATGGACCAAAACCGGGTTTTTCCGGTTTACTCGAGCACTATGACAAATAATGGAAATTCCGCTTGTGGGGCGTTTTGGCGGATCACTGTCCTTAGTTTAATGCATAAAAGTCGAAATTTTTTAATTTTTTACTGACCTACTTTTTTGTTGATTTTTATATGAAACCACTCTTAAATCTGTTTTTTTGGCGCACTTTCTAATTCTAGAGAAATAAAAAAATTACATTACATTTGGACATTATACGAAGTTCCGCTTAATTCATTCCATACGTGAGTAACAGGCCCAGAAAATTAATTTTTGCTAACAAGAAACCCTGACCAAGCTATGATATGCGCTCACAACATAAGAGGAACTGAAAGCATAAAAACAATTTTATTAACAAATAAAACCGCTTTAAGCTCGCTGTAGGCGGATAGACCGGTTCTGTATATTAATGCTAGTTCTGTATGAGGTAAACTTCTAAAACTTTACTGATGTGCTATTTCAACCATAAGTACAGGGTGTCCCAGCGAGGGGTTCACGATTTGTTTTTTGAATAACTTTCGTATGCGTTGAGCAATAATCTTAGAAATTTATACTGTAAATACCAATACCTTGAGAATTTTTTAACTTTTTGAAATTTTGAGATTCGTTGAATACAGCTCGAATTATAGTCGAGTGAAAAAAATTTCAATTTTTGAACAAATGTTCAGAAGAATTTCGTTTTGAAACATAATCAAAACTTATTCAATGGTGATTTTACGACATTTATATTCGCAAATTATGCAGGGAACAATGGAAAAGAAAAGTTTCACCTAATATGACCACCGGATGTTTTCGAGGCAATGATCTTTACGAGTTTTGAGATCGAGTAATGCGTTTGGTCGCGATTCTGCAGTGATGTTCGTCATTTTCATTAAGATAATTTCATTGAGTTGTTCCACTGTGTTGATTTTGTGGGAAAAAACTAGTTCCTCAAAATGTCTTCAAAACCACCAGTAATCAGTAGCGGTCAAATCGGGGGTTCCTCCACGTTCGACGCATTCAGTGAATTGACCGTGCACGCAGGAACCGTGCCATGTGTTGTGGGGCACCGTCAGCTTGCATGATCATTGATTCATAAACTAATTCTTCAATATTTTCGAGATGCTGCAGTAAAAAATGATTGAGCCTGTTCAGGAACTTAACACAAGTTACAACTTCATCAAAGTTAGGATCCGTCAAAAAGAGATCCTATCAAACCACCGTTTAAATTTGGCACACCAAACGTTGAGTTGGGTCAGTGCCTGCCTTTTAAGATCGTTGTGTAGAAAAAATCCGGTGGTCATATTAAGTGAAACTTTTCTTTTCCATTGTTCCCTGCATAATTTGCGAATATAAGTGTCGTAAAATCACCATTGAATAAATTTTGAATATGTTTCAAAACGAAATTCTTCTGAAAATTTGTTCAATTCAAATTGGATTTTTTTTCACTCGACTCTAATTCGATCTGTATCCAACGAATTTCAAAATTTCAAAAAGGTAGAAAATTCTTAAGGTATTGGTATTTACAGTATAAATTTTCAAGATTATTGCTCAACACATACAAAAGTTATTCAAAAAACAAATCGTGAACCCCTCGCTGGGACACCCTGTACATAGTTTGTGTACCCGAGTGTGTTCAGTTCACAGTTCAGAATAAACTCATCACCAACCTCTAATCTGGGGAAAATGATTCGCACAAATAAAAAAAATCTCAAAAGTGAACGCGCGTGTTGACTGATTGGGTACTCTGACTGTCGCAGCGAGGTGTGATCATGGAGTTGTTTGGATTACTTTTACAGTGTTTCAGATAACCATTTAAAGTTTCAAATGTTAATAAAACGGTTAATATTTTGAAATAACAAATTTTAGAGATTTCTCTAATTCATGTGGGACTTATGATCAAAAAAGGCAATATGCCCTGAAATTCCACTTTATAGCCAAGCATGTAGCATGAAAAATTAAATACTTTCTGATAGTAGGATACAACTACATATATGGTTTGAAATATACAGAACTGATAGCTAATAGCATAAATCTAAAGCACTGGACTTAGTTTTCAATTTAATCTGTTATTCCAAAGTTGCAGATAACAAAACAGTTTGAAGAAGCAACTAATTCGATGAAAAATGTACTTTGACTTTTGGAATATATCTCCTCGTGCTATTTATCACCACACATTTAAATTTTAAACAAAAATGGGGACTTTTGTATGGTTTGTTAATTGCATGTGAAACATTATGCCCCGTTTCAAGGAGGCTTTTCCTCATCAATTTCAAAACTTAACCCTTCAGTTTTCGGAATTACTTTCACCAATGCATTTGGAAGTTTCTAAACAAGAAATTTAAATATATCATAGCCGCAAAGTTATTGTAACACTGCTGCCAAAGTTGTTAATAATGTTTCACATGCGCGCGGAACACCTGTCATTGGTTGCGGGATGTTTGCAGAATACCATGCTCAAGTTGCAGGACATTATAAGTGTTATGTTGTTGATCGGTTGAATTAAATGTTGAAAATATATAGCAACTGTTTTTCAATTATGGTCGCGATTAGTACGAGTTACATGTACTGAACTGATGTTCCTGACAAAAACAATAGGTTACTGACTGACTGACTGACTGACTGACTGACTGACTGACTGACTGACTGACTGACTGACTGACTGACTGACTGACTGACTGACTGCCCTGACTGGCTGTTTGATTGACACGCATTTGACTGTGGATATGGTAAAAAAGCTGTTATTCGATTAGGGTCGAAACAATAAAGAATTGCACGTAATGATGTCTCATACATAACAGCAAGTGATTGGATGTATAACTAAGGTTCAAATATTTCGCTACAGTTTTCCGGGACATTGTCGGGACAGTAGCACACAATTTTTGTTTGTTTTTTGTAACATTTTTGCCAGGCACATTAATTTCAAATTTTCAATTTAAGGTGTATGGCAAAAGTTTTATTAAAAAAACCTGAAAATTTCGCCTTTGTCGCGAAAAATTCGAACCTCAGTTATACAGGGTGTCCCACGTAACTTGCAATATTCTGCAAGGCCGCCAGAAATTTTGTGTTAGAGCTATTTGAAAAATTAAAAAAGCAAATGAAAGCCCATTTTATAAAGTTTTTTTTCGCCGCATACTAGAAATTCTTAACTATTACGCAGATCGAGATATTTCCATTTCCCCAAAAGTAGTCAATTTCAGTTCTGAAATCTCAGTGGGCTCGGTGGTCAACAGTACCGGTTGAAACCTATTTAAATAGCTTTAATTTGTCAAGAAGAATGAGAGCTGATCATTTCACGTGTAATAAAGTAAAAAAACCTTTTTCTAATTAAAAATACGGTGTTGAGAATAAATCAGTAATGTGTCTTGTTTGCGACTTTTTTGTCTTTTGATGACTCCTGCGTGGTTTCGATCGATTTTCCAACGTATAAATATGTCCCATCATGATTTAAAAATTTTTATTATTAATAATGATCACACAAACTTATTTTCAGACTTATATTAACTTTTCAATGAAATACTGGGTTTCTAGAACAATTTTTAGAGCCTCCGATGAGACATCAGAAACTTAAAATGACTACTTCTGGAAAAGTAGCCATAACGTGAGAACTGTTTGTACAGTAAACCTCTGGTAGGTAGCAAACAAAACTTTACAAACTGGACTATCATTTGCTTTTTTAATTTTTGAAATAGCTCCACCACAAAAAAATTTGTGGCCTTGCAGAATATTGCAAGTTACGTGGGACACCCTATATATAATTTTTCGTGCATTTGAATTTGTTTCGTTGTTTACAAGAATTTGAGCAACTGAAAGCCAACAAAATTTGATCGTTTATTTGTATTTGTTTGGTCAACAAGTTCACCTGCTACGGCTCATGCGCCAATGATACTTCAACAGTGATAGCTTTTATTACATATTGATAGTTGTGAAACATGAGGGGTTTATAAGAATCTCTATTTCGTTGGCTGTCTTTACCCCTTGAATCGACCAGAGTTTTTCCTTTGAATGAAACTCAAATGAAAATCAAATTTATTTTACTGACGTAACATGAAATAAACAATAGCAACCTGTGAGATAACAATAGTGGTTGTCGTTACCCCGTTATTTGAGCAACGTTTCACCTCTGCTACTGCAAAAATAAGCAACAATCAACTTGTAATCGGAATGAAACGTGAACTGTATAAGAAGGTCTATTTTATGTCTGTCGTTGGTTTCTGGATGTTTGCAGAATACCAACCTTGAGTTGCTCGACATTAAAAGTCTTACATGTTTAATGAGTTGAAATGACTGACTAATTAATTAAGGTATGTACATGAAAGACTGAGTTCTCGACTTGACTGTCCGACATCTGACTGACCAACACTCTGACCGACTGACTTTAGCGCTGCCTGATTGAATGATACAAAACATATAGCAGTTGGGTTTTGATTATGGTCGCAAATAGTACGCGTTGCATCTATTGATGTTTCTAACAAAAACAATAGATTACTGACTTATGTACTGCCTGACTGACTGACTGATTGACTGACTGACCGACTGACTGATTGACTGACTTACTGAGTGACTGACTGACTGACCGAATGAATGACTGACTGACTGACTGCCTGACTGACTGACTGACTGACTGACTGACTGACTGGCTGACTGACTGACTGACTGACTGACTGACTGACTAACTGACTGACTGACTGACTGACTAACTGACTGACTGACTGACTGACTGACTGACTGACTGACTGACTGACTGATTGACTGATGACTGACTGACTGACTGACTGACTGACTGACTGACTGACTAACTGACTGACTGACTGACTGACTGACTGACTGACTAACTGACTGACTGACTGACTGACTAACTGACTGACTGACTGACTGACTGACTGACTGACTGACTGACTGACTGACTGACTGACTGACTGACTGACTGACTGACTGACAAACTGACTGACTGACTGACTGACTGACTGACTGACTGACTGACTGACTGACTGACTGACTGACTGACTGACTGACTGACTGACTGACTGACTGACTGTTTGATTGACCCGCATTTGACTGTTGATATGGTAAAAAAGTTGTTATTCGATTACAGGGTCGAAATGATTGGTTGTTGTTGTCTGTTGTTGCTGTTGTTGTTAATTTTGATGTTGTTGTTGTTGGTTTTTGTTGTCTTTGTAGGGGGTGGTATTATGATGTTCATGTTTTTATTGTTTTAGGTAACAGTTAAACGATACCCCCAGGCGCTGTCCAAATCTGCCCTACTCACTCACTCACTCACTCACTCACTCACTCACTCACTCACTCACTCACTCACTGACTCACTCACTCACTCACTCACTGACTCACTCAATCAATCACTCACTCACTCACTCACTCACTCACTCACTCACTCACTCACTCACTCACTCACTCACTCACTCACTCACTCACTCACTCACTCACTCACTCACTCACTCACTCACTCACTCACTCACTCACTCACTCACTCACTAACTCACTCACTCACTCACTCACTCACTCACTCACTCACTCACTCACTCACTCACTCACTCACTCACTCACTCACTCACTCACTCACTCACTCACTCACTCACTCACTCACTCACTCACTCACTCACTCACTCACTCACTCACTCACTCACTCACTCACTCACTCACTCACTCACTCACTCACTCACCTCACTCACTCACTCACTCACTCACTCACTCACTCACTCACTCACTCACTCACTCACTCACTCACTCACTCACTCACTCACTCATTCACTCACTCACTCACTCATTCACTCACTCACTCACTCACTCACTTTCTAGGTGACTTCTACCGTCGATTATTTGGTTCAAACGCCGGCTCGGCTCAATCGGTACTCTTCACCTCCAATCTGAAAAATGTCGCCGATCTGTCGAACAATAAAAAAATACCGGAAACCGAAACGTCTGAATGCGACTCGAACTCGATGAAGTCGAAGTCGAAGTTGACTGAACTCAAGACGAACTCTGAATCAACAAAGTCGAAGAGTTTACCGAAATCGGTGAAGTCGCCGAACATTGAAAGAAACTCGAACAACGATCAAGGTGATGCTAACTCGCCGAAAAAGCGACCCAACACCAGATCAAAAAGCAAGATTATGATGTAAATTGATGTGGATAAGAGTTTTATAATATAAAACGGTCATGATATAAGTTGATGTAATGTTGAATATCTGCACTTTTTGGTTAATATGAAATAAACGTTTGTTATCGGTTGGATCAGAATATCAGATTCGAAATCATCTCAACGATTACACGTATTTCCAAATGTCGCATTTGATTGTTAGTCAAACGTACGTTTTCAACGACAGCTTAAGTTGCATGACATTAAAAGTATTATGTTGTTGATCGGTTGAAATGACTGACTAACTACCGGACACATATTGACTGACGAACTATGTAATTACTGTACATGAGTGATTGAGTTCCTGACTTGACTGTTCGCTTAATTGACTGACATACTTACTGACAGCTGACTGACTGACTGTTTGAGTGACTGACTGACTGACTGAATGACTGACTTACTGTCTGACTAGCTGTTTGATTGACTGGATGTCTGAATGACTGACTGACTGACTGCCTGGCTGGCTGTTTGATTGACCTGCATTTGACTGTTGATATGACAGAGAAGCTGTTCTAAACTATAAAGAATTGCACGTAATGATGCCGCATACATAACAGCAATGTATTAAATGTACATTTATTTTTTTTTGCATTCAAATTTGTTTTCGTTGTTTGGTCATTTGCAAGAAGTTGAGCAGTGGGAAGCCGAAAAACAAATATGTAGTTTATTTTTATTTGTTTAGTCATTAAGTTCACCTGCTACGGCTCATGCGCCAATGTTACTTCATTCAATAGTGATAGCTTTTGTTACATATTGATAGCTGTGAAACATGAGGCGTTTATGAGACTCTCGATTTCGTTGGCTATCGTTACCCCATTAATCGACCAGACTCTCCTTTGAATGAAACTCTGAGAATGAAACTCTGATTGTTTTTAATGCCAAAAAACAACAAACAAGTCTTTGAAATTTTTTTAAATCATAATAATATTTTATTGATTGTCAACAATTGTTGTTCACATAAAGTTATTCATTGCATTTCTGATATAAAATAATGTCCGTGACACGTAATGGCTTCCCTCCCGTAATCGAGCTGTTATCACTCTGTTGTTAATGTATCGCACAGAACTGGCAACATCGCTGATAAAAAAAGTCGATCAGTCAGTAACTTTGTCTCGGTCACTCGACTTGCGCGTCATCAACATAGAAAAACATTTCCTATCAGTTAAAGGTGGTGTTGACAAGTGACGCTAAACTTTTTTATGTATCTGCAGTTACGGTATGCTTTGGAGAATTAGAGGAAAATTTGTTTTTTATTCAGATAATGGATTACGTTTCTCATTCGTGTATTTATATATTTTGGAACGAACAAAATGTTTAATTAGGAACTGAAATAAATTTTAGCTAAAAGAGTGAGTTTTTTTCAGTGATATGGTGACTGATTGAGAAAGTGAGTGAGCGAGTGATTGAGTGAGTGAGTGAGTGAGTGAGTGAGTGAGTGAATGAGTGAGTGAGTGAGTGAGTGAGTGAGTGAGTGAGTGAGTGAGTGAGTGAGTGAGTGAGTGAGTGAGTGAGTGAGTGAGTGAGTGAGCGTGTGAGTGAGTAAGTGAATGAGTGAGTGGGTGAGTGAGTGAGTGAGTGAGTGACTAAGTGGGTGAGTTAGTAAGTTTGATTTATTTTTTAATTTTAAAAATGTTTTTATTGATTGCCAACAGTTGTTGTTTACATAAAATTATGCATTGCATTTCTGATACAAAACAATTTCCGTGACACGTAATGTCTTCCCTCCCCGTAATCTAGCTGTAGTCACTCTGTTCTTAATGGATCGCACAGAACTGGCAGCATCGCTGATAAAAATGTCGATCAGCCAGTAACTTTGTCTTGGTCAATTGAATTGCGCACCATTATTAGAGAAAGACATACAGTATTTCCTATCAGTTAAAGGTGGTGTTGACAAGTGACGCTAATTTTTTTATGTATCTGCTGTTAGATTGTAATATTTCTACTGATTACAGTGAAATGGTGAGTGATTGAGAAAGTGAGTGAGTGAATTAGTGAGTGAGTGAGTGAGTGAGTAAGTGAGTGAGTGAGTGAGTGAGTGAGTGAGTGAGTGATTTTTTGGTTGTATATAAAAACAAAAAACAAACAAGTCTTTGACTTTTTTAAATCATAATAATATTTTATTGATTGCCAACAATTGTTGTTCACATAAAGTTATTCATTGCATTTCTGATACAAAATAATGTCCGTGACACGTAATGGCTTCCCTCCCGTAATCGAGCTGTTATCACTCTGTTGTTAATGGATCGCACAGAACTGGCAACATCGCTGATAAAAAAAGTCGATCAGTCAGTAACTTTGTCTCGGTCACTTGACTTGCGCATCATCAACATAGAAAAACATTTCCTATCAGTTAAAGGTGGTGTTGACAAGTGACGCTAAACTTTTTTATGTATCTGCAGCTTTGGCGAAATAGAGGAAAATGTGTTTTTTATTCAGACAATGAAATACGTTGCTCATTCGTGTATGAAGATATTTTGGAACGAACAAAAAGTTTAATTAAAAACTGAAGTAAATTTTAGCTAAAAAAGTTAATTGTTTTTTTTCAGTGATATGGTGAGTGATTGAGAAAGTGAGTGACCGAGTGATTGAGAAAATGAGTTAGTGAATGAGTGTGAGTGAGTGAATGAGTGAGTGAGCGAGTGAGTGAGTGAGTGATAAAAATGTCGATCAGCCGGTAACTTTGTCTGGGTTGCTTGACTCCACCATTAACATAAAAAGACATATTTTTTATCAGTTAAAGGTGGTGTTGACCAGCGACGCTAAACTTTTTTATGTATGACAAGAGTGAGTGAGTGAGCGAGTGAGTGATTGAGTGAGTGATTGAGTGAGTGTGTGGGTGAGTGAGTGAGTGAGTGAGTGAGTCAATGAGTTCAGACGTTGGAATCTTCACTTCACTACCGCATACATATACGAATATTTACATACATAGGTACTGTATGTAAGTACGTACATGTACACCAGTAACTAAAATGCCCTGAAGGCATGGTTCGTTCAAAGAAACGAATATGGTTCGATCCTGAAAAGTTCAATCATGAAAAAGTATGAGACAAGTACGTTTCATTCTCATATTGTAAATAGTCTGACCCTGAAAAAAACAGGAAACAAGATTTCGGATGAATCATGGAAAAAAGTTTGTAATCAATTCATTTCAAACCAAATTAAACGAAGCATATTTGGGACTTTTCACGAGTGGGGCGTAATTAAAATTTTTATCTTTAGTGAAAATGCGGCAATACAATAAAAAAGACATTTCTAATAAAAAAATGTCATGCTCATCTTGACAAAAAGGTAAATAAAAGGTTCGTGGCCGACTCGTCACACAAAAGAAGAAAAATTTCCATGCACACAACGAGCTAGACAAATAGAGAAGATTCCGTTTTCAACCGAAATTCCCAAATAAGTTTTGTGTAATTTGGTTTCATTATTGACTCAATGAACTAAACACTTTTTCCACGTTTCATTGTTTCCTGCTTTTTCACTATCAGACTATTTAAAATATGAGAATGAAACTTTTTTGTCCCATGCTTTTCATGATTTGAATCAGAAAGACATTTTTTGTTTTTTGTAGAAGTAGTAATCACTTAATGCACATAGTGATCGCTATCGAAACGGACTATCCCGGAGTCTTCGAAACGAATCTTCCTTTCGAAATCGTGGGTCCATATCGGAATGATTCGGGAATGAAATTCTAATTTCAAAATCATTCCGGAATGATTTCGAAGCGCTCCGAAATCGAGCTCGAAACCTCTTCTCGACCTCCGAATTAAATTCGAAATCGATTTCGAAGTCTTTCAAGTCAAACCTCCAAAGGGAGGGGAACCTTTCCAAAGAGTAGGGAATTGACATAAATTTGGCCATTCAGGATATTGACACCTGAAGGAACAAACTCTACTTTCGGAAACCGTCAAAGAGTTAGAATTCTACTTATTACTTCCTTTATCTTCTGATAGTGACCCCTCCGATAGGATTAGTTGCTATGAAACAGAAAGACATTTTATGTTTTTTGTAGAAGTAGTAATCCCTTGATGCACACAGTGATCGCTATCGAAACGGACTATCCCGGGATCTTCGAAACGAATCTTCCTTTCGAAATCGAGGGTCCTTTTCGGAATGATTCCGGAACGAAATTCGATTTTTACAAAATCATTCGGGAATGATTGCGAAGCGCTCCGAAATCGAGTTCGACTCGAAACATCTTCTCGAACTCCGAATTAAGTTCGAAATCGATTTCGAAGTCATTCAAGCCGAACGACAGCCCACTGGCAAATGAGCCAAACCCCCACAGGGAGGGGAATCTTTCCAAAGAGTAGGGAATTGACAGAAATTTGGCCATTTAGGATATTGACACCTGAAGGAACAAACTCTACCTTCAGAAAACGTCAAAGAGGAGGAATTTCACTTTTTACTTCCTTTATCTTCTGATAGTGATCCCTCCGATAGGATTAGTTGCTATGAAACAGTTCACGTTTCATGAACTTATCACAACATTCATATACACGTTAGACTTGTGATGTGATGCAAATGCAAGCACACACCACGCGGTGAATTATACCTTGAATGACTTCGAAATTATTTCGAAATCCCTCCGGAATGGCTGGAAACTTATTGGGATTATACATGTTTCGGAACGAACAAAATGTTCAATAAGGAACTGAAGTAAATTTTAGCAAAGAATTTAATTTAAGCAAAATTTAAAGAATAAATCGTTTTTTTTCAGTGATTTGATGAGTGATTGCGGAAGTGAGTGAGTGAGTGAGTGAGTGAGTGAGTGAGTGAGTGAGTGAGTGAGTGAGTGAGTCACATAACGTTATTCGTTGCATTTCTGATACAAAACAATGTCCGTGACGTTAATGTCTTTCATACCGTATTCGAGTTGTTATCTCTCTGTTGTTAATGGATCGCACAGAACTGACAACATCGCTGATAAAAATGTCGATCAGCCAGTAACTTTGCCTGGGTCACTTGACTTGCGCACCATCAACATAGAAAGACATATTTAATATCAGTTAAAGGTGGTGTTGACAAGTGACGCTAATTTTTCATTGTATCTGCAGTATTTTTATTACTTGGACTCTTTCATTAACATAAGGCACACTAATACCATATCAGAATAGAGTTTTCGCGATGGCCAGAGAGTTGAATAAACTGACGGGCAATGACAGAAACCCCAGAGCAACGCATCAGGATCTGTGTCTCAAGTCAGGTTTCGAACTTCGAATAGCCGGTTTTCGAGGCCTAGACACTAGACTAGAAAGCGCTAGCCTAGAAAGCACCAGCGACGAAAAAGTTATGGTTTGCCTTGGTGAATTAGAGGAAAATATGTTTTTTACTCAATTTATGAAACACGTTTCTCATTCGTGTATGTATATATTTTTATACGAAGAAAATGTTTAATTAGAAAATGAAGTAAATTTTAGCTAAAAGAGTGAATTGTTTTTAGCGATATGGTGAGTGATTGAGAAAGTGAGTAAGCGAGTGATTGAGAAAGTGAGTGAGTGAGTGAGTGAGTGAGTGAGTGAGTGAGTGAGTGAGTGAGTGAGTGAGTGAGTGAGTGAGTGAATGAGTGAGTGAGTTACTTGAGTGAGTGAGTGAGTTAGTGAGTGAGTGAGTGTTTGAGGTGGTGTGTGGGTGAGTGAGTGAGTGAGCGAATGAGTGAGTGAGTGAGTGAGTGAATGAGTGAGTGAGTGAGTTAGTGACTGAGTGAGTGTCTATCAGTTAAATGTGGTGTTGACCAGCGACGCTAAACATTTTCTTTCATGTATCTGCAGTTATCGTATGCTTTGGCGAAACAGAGGAAAATGTGTTTCTTATTCAGATAATGAAAATTGTTTTTCATTCGTGTATGTATGTATATATTTTGGAACGATATATTACTCGTCACCAGTTACTTATCACCAGTTACTTGTCACCAGTTACTTGTCACCAGTTACTTATCACCAGTTACTTATCACCAGTTACTTGTCACCAGTTACTTGTCATCAGTTACTTAGCACCAGTTACTTGTCACCAGTTACTTGTCACCAGTTACTTATCACCATTTACTTGTCACCAGTTACTCGTCATCAGTTACTTATCACCAGTTACTTGTCACCAGTTACTTGTCACCAGTTACTTATCACCATTTACTTGTCACCAGTAACTTGTCACCAGTTACTCGTCACCAGTTACTCGTCATCAGTTGCTTATCACCAGTTATTTGTCACCAGTTACTTATCACCATTTACTTGTCACCAGTTACTTGTCACCAGTTACTCGTCACCAGTTACTCGTCATCAGTTGCTTATCACCACTTACTTGTCACCAGTTACTCGTCATCAGTTATGCACTCGTCATTAGATGCCCGTCCCCACTCTGTTTTTAATGGATCGCACAGAACTGGCAACATTGCTGATAAAAATGTCGATCAGCCCGTAAGTTTGTCTGGGTCGCTTGATTTGTGCACCATCAACATAGAAAGACATATTTCTTATCAGTTAAAGAAGGGACGCTAAGCGTTTTCTATGAACTACAGTTCGACTGTAAGCGAGGTTTTTCGTTTTAGATTAGCATTGCATTTTTTTTATGCACCACGCTCTACAAGGTGACTCAATAACTCTTCACTCACTCACTCATTCACTCACTTACTCATTCAGCGGATTTTTAGTTGGCTGTACTCATGTACTCTTATACTCTGTGGACTATACGCAGACTTAGTTCTAAGTGTTATGGAATATAGATTTTTTCAGATACGAGGTAACGGAATAGGGAAAGGGGCACTACTATTTAGGTACGTAGATGACATTTTGGCGGTCAATTTAGATGTTACTAGAATGATGCGTGAGGCATACGATGAAAGCTTAGAAATAAACGAGGAAACAGGAAACGGAGGAGTGGTTAGTTATCTGGACTTTAGCATTGATTTGAACAAGGGAGTGGTTAAACCGTACAATAAGACTCGAGTATTTAATTTCCATGTGAATAGGGCTTATGACGCCAAATCTAACGTGCCAGAACGTATGATTGAGGGGGTGGTCATCGGTGCACTATATAGGCTTACTACAACGGCTGAAACCTGGATGGACTTCTATGAAAACTGTGATACATACTTGAGGGAACTGAGTAATAGAGGGCATGATAAGAATACGCTGATTAAGGCAGTAATTAGATTCTGTGGAAAACACCAGACTAGAATGTGGAAGTACGGTATGTTAGACAGAAAGAGAATTTTTACAAGATTCATTGGGCCGACTACACGCGCACTTATTGATTGAGTCAACTGAACATCTAAGGAACGCTAACAGGTAAGCGATGCTATCAATGATATGCACACACTGTACATGTTATATGATGAACTGAACTGAATAGTAGCATACTGAACAGAATATATATTAGTGGGCTACAATGAATGTTATTGTTATTAACCAAATTCCTTATAAAAGAATGACACAAGTTTTTTGCTATTTGTTTCTGTTGCCGGGTAAAACGAAGTTTGGTTCTTTTGTGAAGTATGCTAAATGTCTATTGATGATTTGTTTATATTAGAAAAGTCAATTTGTGTCGATAATACAACATTCGGAGAAAATGGGAAGATCGCCGAAAACTAACAAGGTCGGTTTGGTGTACGACACTTTAGTAAGAAAATAGGTAAGTAGGCTAGAATCCCTTGTCAACTGACGAGCTCTGGGGGATTCTTAGACGGCGTCTTGATAGACAGAGCGAAACGCCACTTAGGTTAAGTTAAGGTTTTTGGATGTATATTTATTGTTGTTGATTATTTATTGTTTTGTTTTTTATTAATGATGGTTATAAGATAAACTAATATTATTACTACAGATTTTTGGTTTCATGCTTCAAGAAAGAACTGCTTCTCTTTTAAAACTATGGAAAAAACTCTTTCAGACGTCAGAATCTTTACTTCTACCACAGATATATACGTACATATGTACACAAGAAATAAAAATGCCCAAAAGCATAATGAGTTTCTAATATGGTTCTTATTAGCGCTGATCGTAAAAAAGTGAGAGACAAGAATTCGATGGCGTTACAACAAATTTTCATAAACCATGTTCTTATGAAAATGACCGTCGGGGAAATTTCACAAGGAAATTTCACAGGCTTATCATCAACAAGAAAAGTAAAAATTAGGCCTAATGATTAATCATTGCAAGAACCATATTCCGGACGTTCCACGAGTAGTAGCTCACAGTAAATTCTTTACTATCCATTGAATTTTTTCTGGGTAGTTGTTTGTAGATAGAGTTTTTATTACTTCAGTAAGTTTCTGAAAAAAATGAGTCAAAATGCCAGTTGATGTAATGCAACAAATAAGGATCTGAATTATTTTGTTTCAATTTGATCACTTCTCATCTTCAATTAGTCAGTATGTTACACAATTAACTTGATCATCGAAAACTAACATTTTGCATGTGTATGTGCTTTATACCGCATTCAACATCTTGACCTTACAACATCTTGACCTTATAAACCAAGAGAAATATATGAATCTTCTTTTTGTTACTCTAAACTTCCGTCACATATGTAACTTACTTCCACGGGCTTATAGAATCATTGAGTAAAAAAGAAATTCTGCAGAAAACGTGAATTCCAGATTAATTTTTATCGATGTTTCATTATCAAATCTGTAGTAAATGAACGTTTTGGTTTAACAAAATAAAATGATTTTTGTATTAGCAACGAAAAACTGCAAATGAACAAAATGAACTGTAAATACATTGTTTTCTTACCTACATGTATCGAAACCCACCTGGTTTTCTCGCCGAAAAGTCCGGAATATGGTTTTTGCAATGATTAATCATTAGGCCTAATTTTTACTTTTCTTATTGATGATAAGCATGTGAAATTTCCTTGTTGTCAGCCGCAGAGTTGAGTTCCCGACGGTCATTTTCATAAGAACATGGTTTATGAAAATTTGTTGTAACGCCATCGAATTCTTGTCTCTCACTTTTTTACGATCAGCGCTAATAAGAACCATATCAGAAACTCATTATGCTTTTGGGCATTTTTATTTCTTGTTTCTATCTTTTTTATGTGTGAACATTTATCCACTGCACTTAAATACATATAATGAATAAAATTTGGCTTTGTGGGGTAAAATCGCGAAAAATCAATTTTCGTCAAATTTGCCAACAGTGTCATCGTAACTTTTGCATACAACGTTTAAAAAAAACTAAAGTCATTTTAGAATTCAGCGGGTAAAACTGTGTTTTCATAAAATCTGCAGTCATTTTCGAATCCAGCGGTTTAAAATAAATATTTGCCGTATTGTTCATCTGTTGCATCAAAGGCTGCTTTGTGGGTTAGAATGACGAAAAATCAAATTTTGTCCAAAATTGACCACAATGTCATCATAACTTTTGCATACAACGTTTCTAAAAAAATCTTGTGCTATTTTTGGATTCAGTGGTGAAAACTGTATATGTGCTATAGTGTTGACGAAATGCATCAGATGCTGCTTTGTGGGTGAAAGTTGCGAAAAACCACTTTTTTGCATGAAAATGGGTTAAAAAGTTGATTTACCTTATCCCTAGAGACTTTAGTTTTATTAATGTTATTTTTAAACGGACTTCGGATTCCATTGCCCTTATGTGTCATACAGAAGAGGGGAAAACGTTTTTCTGACACATGACGTGTATCGCATGCTATAATGAAAACAAAAAAATTTGCCTGCGATTTTTGGGCATTTTTTCGCACTTTTATGGAAAAGTGGCCGAAAAAATGGAAAATACTCTTTATATCGCTTTGCCTGTCCGGAATTCGTGTAGATAGCCCATGATTAACCCCAGGTTCAATTTTCAAGGTACTAGCTACAGGGAACTACCCT
>OZ038444.1:958847-969922 GCA_964036265.1 Daptonema setosum
TTTTACATTAAACAAGAATTTACTTTTAAAACCATAAACTTGAATTGAGTTTAATTTTTTTTGCTGGACACTGTCAAGTTGAAAAAAACGACAACATTCTCTTGCTTCTGCAAGAAATTTAAAAAGTGAATTTTTTTTATTACCGAAAGTTGAAAAATATCATGATAAGTGAAAATAAATTTTCAAGCAACAAGTTATGCAGAACTCGGTTTTTCCTCCACGCACAGTTTTGCACTCAATGAGCGTGACGGACGCTGTGATTGGCCGATTTACTTGTATTTATATGTAAAGTTTCATATAAACTGATATGCTGATTTTAATCCCTTGAAAAAACAGCTTAATCAGACATCTGTGTCACAAGGTGTTGGCAATTTTCGGCACCTGTAGTTACATTTTATTAGCGCCTTCCTATTTTATTTTTGCATATAGCGTATTCGCGCCGTCTGTAAAAGCGCGTGCAGCAGAAAAAATGTCGTTAATGAAACATTACTGTGCACACGCGTGGATTAGCCAACCCCCCGAAAGGAGTGAAACATTTTTCGAAAAAGGAGAATCGGCTATAGATTCTTTTTTAAACGCTTAAGGAAATATATCATCTTTTCTCTGTTTAATGAGGAAAAATACACTGCGTTCTTTCTCTTTTCATCCGCTAAAGGAGGCAAATAATGTTTCATGAATGACTTTGTTCTGCTGCACGCGCTCAGACAGACGCCGCGAATACGCTAAAACTGACAAGTTTACGCGTTGAAAGAATGACTGAGTGCAGAAACTAAATATTGACTGACTGAGTAATTTACTGACTGACTGAGTGACTGGCTGATGCCCGTTTGAGAAGCTGATCGACTGACTAAATGACTGCCTGACTTGCATTCTACCTGAATAATTATTATCCGAAAACTCCTAAAAGATCAATTCCTGAGTTTAGTCAATCAATTGGGATAAAACGATATATTGCATACTGCCACAGTCACATCAAGCTGAATAAATGTTTTAAAAGTAGGAGGCAAACTGAAGATGTTCCTGACATGTTCCTTATGAAATGTACTTTTGTCAAAAGTTTACATATTTTTTACAAATTCAATTTAGCGAAATGTCGTCAATTCGTAATTTGAAAAAACGCAATGATCGTACTTCAGACCAACATCGACCATGCACGCTTCACTACTTCTCCCCACCGTCCTGCTGTGCCTCACCACGATCGTGAAAGCCACCTGGACCGGCATCGCAGTCGTTGGACAAGAAGGGCATAATGGCCAAATCTACGTTATGGGTGCCGGTGCATTTCCGAAACCAGACAACTACGGTTGGTTATTTTCTAGTTTGAAATTATGTCACCCAACTGCTACGAAAGTTTAATTCGGGTTCAATAGGTTTAATAGGTCAATGTAATAAGTAAACACCTAAAATGATTTTATTCGAGGAAAAGATAAAAATAACAATTTTGAGCTTAGAACAACTTTAAGCGATTAATGAACATGTTATGATTTGTAAAATGTTTCCAACAGAAAAAATTTCATTTCTTTATCAAATCTTTACGACTGAAAACTTTAGCTGCATCCACTAAGTATGTAAGTAAAGTAACCGGTTATTCTTTTTTTTGAAGATTGCTCAGAAAAATCATCCGCATTTTTTTGTAATAATTTCAGTATTGGTAAAAGTCGAAATGATTGTAATAAATGTCATAATTAAAATAATTGTAATAAATGTAACAATTATAATAAATTTAATAATTGCAAACGGGTGCAAAAAATGTTTACATAGTCTGTGGAATTAGTGCGCATATTTTAAGCAACATGTTATATGTAGGATGCAAAGAAACATATTTCCAGTTCTCGACGTCAAATTAATGAGCGTGATATTTTTTATTATCCGTTCAACTAACACGTTATACTTAGACGGACACAAAAGACATGATCATTTAATTTACGTGGAAATTATTTTAACAAAAAATATTACTCGGCCAATTCCTCATTTCATGTATTTTTCTCAGGAGCGGACAAAACGTTTGGCGGAATGGCCGGCACCGCATGCAATTGCAAGTTCTACACGAGTGGCGGATATAATGGCAATTCGTTATTGGATACGTTGTACGAATCAGACCCGCGCTCCGACACCAGCCGTTTGTTGACGCACATGACTGTGGCACGTGTGTACCATAGCATGACGTGCACGGGCAACGACACGTTGACAATATGTGGTGGAGATTCGAATGCTGGTGCTTTGAAATCATGTGAGCTATGTCACATGGCCAACCCGATATGCGTGCCGCTGGTCCCGATGCCCGAGACCGTCGATAATCATGCGGCCGTCTTCAGCCAGGGCCATCTGTATGTGATCGGAGGTGAGCGAACACGTTTAGTTGAATCGGTGGGTCGGTGGTATATAAAAATGGATATAGACTAACCAGGGTTTTGAATGGTTGCGCGAGCTCATTTCAGGTTCAAATCTGGGTTTGGAGCTCGTTAAAAACTTTCGTGAATTTTTTTACATGAGTTCTGGACAACACGCGAAATTGGCGTATAATTCATTGCATACAGGGTGGCTCAAAATGATTATGTTTTTGCCTACAAATCTGTTACTTGAGTTTCCTCCGACTCGTTTCTGATTTTACAAGTCAAGTTATCAGAAAAGTTCTTAAAGTTACATTCATTTGTTATTGTATGTATGATTAAACGGATGATTCACAAAACCGCTAAAAGACAAAAATATACAGGGTGGGCCGAAAAAACTCTGGGTTCCATGAGGTTATTATAACTTTTGATTATGTTGTTGTTGAATTTCTTTGAAATTTCACGATTATTTCAATAACATGTTAACTTCATTTAATATTAAATATCAAAGAAATTTCTTGCACACACGATCAGGATAATTGAAATTTTAATTTTTGCCTGTAAACGGCGCAATTCACTTCATTGCTATACTATTATGATGATAGTATGATTTGCTAATAAGACATAACAACTAAATAAATTTGATTTGGTTTGATTTTAAAAGAAATCATGTATATAAGGTAGCATTTTTAAAGTAAGTATTTAATATTTAGTTAAACAAGTGAACTAAATAAGGTTCCGAAAAATTTATGTTAACCGATGTATTAGAAAATTTGTTTTATTTAACAACAATTCATCTAACAAAGGGATAGTTCTGGTGTTAACTTGTTGTCACGTACATATGTTACCAACTGTTATGTTCGTCTTCAGCGACATTTCTTTTCTAAAAACGAAACTTTTCGGTCAAACCACAAGTTCTCCAAAAAACAAGTTTCAGTTTTATGGGAGAAACACGCGTGTGTTCGGCTTCGAGTGTTCGGTTTACACGCGATTTTTTATTGGATACGTAAGAAAGGCGCTTTCCAAACTTGTCGCAGCTGGTTACGGTAAACGTAAAGTTTTTGACGTATCCTGATTGTGTGCTTCGTAATTTGCATGCTTACATATGCATTATTTTGAACCTCTAGAAAGATCAAAAATAATTTATCAATGAGATATTCAGAGAGTTTCATTTAAATTGATTTACGGTATTGCGGTTAACTTTACGGTATTGTCATACACCAAACATGAGACAAAAAAAACAATAATACTGTTTCAGTATTTCATACACATTGTCGCAGCTGGTTACGGTAAACGCAAAGTTTTTGACGTACCCTGATTATGTGCTTCGTAATTTGCATGATTACATATACATATGATATGCATTCTTTTGATCCTGGAAGATCAAAAATATTTTATCATTTATATTTTCAGACAGTTTCATTTAAATTGATTCATTAGACAAACTCTACGGTATTGCCGTACATCAGGCATGGGACAAAAAAGCAATCATCATACTGTTTCAGTATTTCATACACATAAAAACTAAATTTTAACCAAATTGATATTAAATGGGTTTCATATATTTATTGTAATATTATCTAAGTTCTCTCGTTCAATTCAGTATCAAATAACTACTTAATACTAACTTAAATACCTCACCTCTTTTCAAAAAAATTACGCCGTTTAAAGGCAAAACTGAAATTTCCTTGTATCCTGATCGTGTGGCCGGTGAGTTCCAGATATAGTTCTGAAACTTCATGAAAAAACTAAGTTAACATGTTCTTGAAGTGACCTCAATTTTTTAATTTCAGCCACAGCTGAATTAATGGTTTCATGAAATCGGGGAGTTTTTTGGCCCATCCTGTATAACTGGACGAAACACCTAACAGCCAAAAATATAACACCCAAAATATAACACGACCAAACCCAACATTCTTGGATTATGGTAGACCATTTTTAATAGTCATGTTTTAGGATGTCCGTCTAAAATCTGCAAGAAAAAACATATAAACAGCAAATATTACCCATCCCTCGTTTCCCCACCCTTAACTGAATTCAGTATTCATGCAGTTAATTTCAGTTATGTGCATTGTGGAATACACTCTTAACCGAGTTTGTTCTTTTTTACTGAGAGTTTGCTGAATTTATGCAAACTCTCGTTACTGATTGTCTTTGAGTATGAGTTTGTGATTTTCAACTAACACTTTGTGGTTTTTCAACAAACTTCAATAGAAACGAGTTTGTTGTTTTTATCTAACTAGTTTGTTATTAAAAAGAACTACAAACTCTGTTTGTAGTGGTTTCGTGGAGTGAATTAAGAAATTTTCCAATGGTTTTTAAGAGCCGGATTGATATTCAAATGCGATTTGTTTGGAAACGCTGCAAAATCAGAGTCTCAACAAGATTTCTAGCCCTACACGAGTGAATGATTAGGAGAAATCGTAACTCAAATCATAAGTCAAACAATTCATTGAACAAAATACGGTTAATAAATCACTCAAATTGGTATGAAAATGGTTCTGAATGTTTAAAGTATTTTGTGTCAGTTTATACAGTATGGTATACAGTTTAATGTCATTTTATGAATAAAATGAAAATAGAGCATACTCAATTGATAGGGAGACTAAAATTGAATGTGCGTTACAATGGTAATCCACCCTGGGAAATTTTGAAAATTAACTTTTTTTAAAAAATTTGTCAAGTTGGAGAGATAAATGTCAAAATAAAAAAAGTTGCCAGATCTAGCCAGACAAACCGAGTGTGAGGGATGATGCCCACATAGTAGACCTTCAAAAAGGTCATGTGCTACCCCCCCCCCCTCCCCACATGGCCCCATTTTTTCGAGCTACGGACCATTTTTTGCAAAAAATCGCTAAATTTGTGGATTTTCTCGAAATTTCCGAACATGGTTGGCTGTTAATCGGTAATTCATTCATGATAATAGGTTCCCCTGATAGGCAACGTAATAATGGAATACTTTAAGATGCTTTAGTTGTTGTTTGAAATAAGAAAAATAGGGCTAAAATGCAGAAAATGACTGAAAATCGACGAAAATTCGAAAATTCATTGTTTGCTGGAAATATCGAAGTGTTTACTTTGTAAGTAGACAAAAACGAGTGGAAACGGGGATATAGTGCGATACGCAGTATTTTAATTGAAATTTATTGCTTATGGAACAAGGTGCAACGTCATAATAATGGAATTAACAGTTTTGAACAGCCGTTTTCATCGAATTTCGACTGAAGCTGAGGAATGACGGCTGTTGGTAAATAATGGGTAGAAAAATACTTTCGTTCCTACTCAGTCGTTTTGATATATTTGAAATGAGTTTGTTGGATACACTTTTACAGAATTTTTACGTACGTATGTACAATACGTGGAGAATTTGATGATGTTTTTGACAAAGCAATAGAACTACATAAGCATCAAATGTTCGGCGGTACACGCCATTTTTATGGTTTTCTTGTAATTCTGAGGCAGAAAAGTTATGTTGAGGATAAAGTTAAATTTTCAGTTACCATAGAATCAGTTCTCGGTCTTTCAAGACACGTCTCCAATACAAAGTGATTAACGTCACGTAACGAAAGTAAGTAACGTTGAAATTTCGGTGCTACGCACCACCCCTTTTTAGGTTTTGTACGTGATTCAAGGGCTATGAGTTGCTCTTGACGGCTGGCGCGTACGCGCCAGCCGTCAAGAACAACTCATAGCCCTTGAATCACGTACAAAACCTAAAAGGGGTGGTGCGTAGCACCGAAATTTCGACGTTTCTTACTTTCGTTATGTGACGTTAATTACTTTGTATTGGAGACGTGTCTTGAAAGACCGAGAACTGATTCTATGGGAACCGAAAATTTAATTTTATCCTCAACATAACTTTTCTGCCTCAGAATTACAAGAAAACCATAAAAATGGCGCGTATCGCCGAACATTTGATGCTTATGTAGTTCTATTGCTTTGTATTGGAGACGTACTGCACATGAAAACCCGAAAACAATAGTACATATCACCGAAAATTCTATGTTCTGCTCAAAACTGAAAGCTGAGCCTTTGCAGTATGGACTGCCAATTTGTAGACACCATTTTGTTACCTTGAACCGGAATCAGTTTTACAGAGCGAGTGAGTGAGTGAGTGAGTGGATGGCTGAGTGAGTGAGTGAATGAGTGAATGAACGGGGGAGATAGATGACCAGATGAGTAAATACGGTAGGTAAGTGAAATGACTTGGAAGTACAACGAAATATCTATCAACAGTATTCCGATATTCAATAAAATACTCGAATCGCACCGGCAAAAACATCATCAAATTCTCCACGTATTGTA
This sequence comes from Daptonema setosum, assembly GCA_964036265.1. NCBI lineage: Eukaryota > Metazoa > Nematoda > Chromadorea > Monhysterida > Xyalidae > Daptonema > Daptonema setosum. The sequence continues at coordinate 965,483 of OZ038444.1, forward strand.
CATACGTACGTAAAAATTCTGTAAATGTGTATCCAACAAACTCATTTCAAATATATTAAAACGACTGAGTAGGAACGAAAGTATTTTTCTGCCCATTATTTACCAACAGCCGTCATTCCTCAGCTTCAGTCGAAATTCGATGAAAACGGCTGTTCAAAACTGTTAATACCAGTATTAAGACGTTGCACCTTGTTCCATAAGCAAGAAATTTTAATTAAAATACTAAGTATTGCACTATACCCCCGTTTCCACTCGTTTTTGCTTACTTACAAAGTAAAAACTTCGATATTTCCAGCAAACTATGAATTTAGAATTTTCGTCGATTTTCAGTCATTTTCTGCCTTTTAGCCCTATTTTTCTTATTTCAAACAACAACTAAAGCATCTTAAAGTATTCCATTATTACGTTGCCTATCAGGGGAACCTATTATCATAAATGAATTACCGATTAACAGCCAACCATGTTCGGAAATTTCAAAAAAATCCAAAAATTTAGCGATTTTTAGCAATAAATGGCCCGTACCTCGAAAAAATGGGGCCATGTGTGGGGGGGGGGGGGGGTAGCACATGACCTTTTTGAAGGTCTACTATGTGGGCATCATCCCTCACACTCGGTTTGTCTGGCTAGATCTGGAAACTTTTTTTATTTTGACATCTATCTCTCCAACTTAACAATTTTTTCAAAAAAAGTTATTTTTCAAAATTTTCCAGGGTGGATTTCTATATTGAATATTTAATCAAATGCGGTCAAATTGTGCTCAAAACAACACGCGGAATTGAGTCTATTTTTATAATCTGTTATCCATATAGTGACTGGAGGACTCTATCGCTGACGGTCGCCGTTTGAAGTGTCCAGATCGCATGTTGACGCGTGCTCACCTGCCAAAATCGAAAAATCCGGTTATTTCCGGTTTTGAACAACTTTGAACCAAACGGTTATAGGGTAATGATACACTACCCTGGTAGGTTCCAAAACGCTGTATAACTCAATTTTCATAAGAGGGGCCAAAATCTGTAGGTTTTCTCAGGCAAGGCGTTTTAAATCTATTCGAAGAAAAACTATTATACATTAAGCATGAACATGGTTAAAGTGAAAAAAAAACAGTCTAAAAACCAAGAATAATTACCAAGAAACCGACCTGACGGTGAAATTGACGCTGTTCGTCAAAAAGCCGTGCTTATACATTCAACTGATGACTGAAAAAACATACGGTTAGTTTTTGAACTATTAAATAAGAGATAAAAAGTGAAAATAGCTTGATGCATTCTGATTTCAAAATACACATACAAATACACAAAGTAGTCATATGACTATATGTAATGTTTCATCTGTCAATTACTGAGACTTTGTACCAAACCACTAACCATTTTGTGAAATTTCACAAAATGGTTAGTAGTGCCTGATTTTCGGGAAGAAAATACACGTATACACAACAAACGGTTTGTGAAAGCTGAAATCACAAACAGAATTTTTTGAAAAAGCAACAAACTCGGTTAGGAGTGTAATATTGCAAATTAACCGTATGGTGAAACGAAACAATAGTAATGTGAGGAAATTTATGAGTAAAGTAGCGGTTGATAACAATGATGAGTAGTAGAATTACTACTGAAATGGGAGAGTAGTGACAATAATTTTTTGAGGTAATTATCAATTTTTTATTAAAATTGTTTTTCAACTGACTTGATTATGTTCAATGATGATGTTTATTAATCATTCACTATTCACGTTCATGTATTAATAGAAAAGCATCACAGTAAATGTAGTATGGATTACAAACATCTCTTTGTATACATATTTCACAAAAACTGCTCATATGCGCAACCTTGTTTTAGCCACCCTGTACGTGCATAAAAGGTCCATGCAAAATAAATTGTATAACCAGAGACCCTGGGTACATATTTCATCAAATTTCGCTGAACGCGAAATATAATTTTTGCTCTCAAGAGATTATGTAAAAAAATCAATCATTCATGAAATAAAATAGCCTTCAAAATACCTAATCCGATGAATCCAAGCTTTTTTCACTGTGCATTGCATTCATCAGATCTGTCCATTAGCAGAAATAAACAAAAAATTTGTGTGATAAATGGAAAATATTTGGAGTATTCTCTGTTCTCAAGTTTGAAGTCAATTTGCGCGCAAAATAGTTTTGTGAGTAACAAGAAACCCTGGATAGGCTATACTCTTCATTATTTCCTGCTATCCCGTGATTCTGTACTGATTATTTAGAATAAAACTAAATTTTGCGAAGAACAGTTTAAAATGACTAACAATACGGATCTGTGCATAAACTCGATATTTTTATTTTTATGCGTGAGAGGTTTCCGGTTCATTTTTTCTTTGGAAATGAAATGAAGTTTCTCCAAAGAGTTATATTGTTTAAAACGCGTTACCTGGGGAAATCTACAGGTTGTGGCCCCTCTTATCAAAATTGAGTTCAATAGGTGAAGATGGGATATATTGCAACAAACAATTTGAATTTGTCTGGTAAGTAAGTTCCCAGGCAAGAATTTTTTTTGACGGGCTCTTTTTGAGATTCTAAAAAGTTTTTGGGTTGGCGACGCAAATTCACGTTATTTTAGTGATTTTTTGACATTTTTATTTCGGATTCGAGTTCTCCATCAAATTTTAGGCCCGCATGAATTTTTTCAGCTTCGTACCTAACGGTTTCAGCGGTTTTCGCTTTCTTCTTCCGTTTCTTGAAGAAATTTCAAAATTTTTCAAATCGGATCCCCTGTACAAGCTTTGATTGCTTATTTAGATGGTGATAATCTTGAAAAACCATTGGATTTTGAAATTTTTCTTGCACTTGTTAATAAATTGTATTGAGAATGAATAATTTTTTTTCATAAACAGTTTGGTATTGGTATTGATTAATGAAGGTTGGGGAGGGCCCGCCGCCGCCGCCTCAATTGCTTATTTCAGTAATGTTACAAACCTCTGATGAGGGGGACAGAAGTGGGCCTTGAGCTGGTCTATGTGCAGTGTTCAAAGGGGGAACGGTATATGCTATAACAGGTAAAAGGGGACCCTGCGAGATTGGACAAACGATTAGGCGGTTAACACTGTAAGTATCCATAGGCCCAGACCGTACTGTACTACTGTTATGTAAAGTATTTATTTATCGATATTTTGAAAGTGCGCCAAAATCAAGTTTGAAGTCAGATTGCGCGCCAAAAACTTTTGTGAGTAACAAGAACATCTTCACAACATCTTCATTATTTCTTGTTATCCCTTGATTTTCTCACATTCCGTAGAAAAACACGATTTTCGCAGAACAATTAAAATGATTAACAATACTGAACTGTGCATAATCTCGAAATTTTTATTTTATGCGTGTGAGGTTTCGATTTCATTTTTTTCTCCAAATGAAATGAAGTATCTCCGAAGAGTCCCATTGTTTTAGTAGAATGATTAATAGGATTATTTTGTCGAGTGATGAAAAGAAATAAAATGAAAATTTAGAAAGTTGATTTAATTACTAAGAGTGTGCTTAGAGTTTCAGGGACCATGAACGGTTTCCTCAGTTCCCGCATGTACGACTTGTCACTGGTCGATGAATCGTGGCACCAACGTCAGTCAATGAGTACGGTGAGGTTCGACCAGCCGGGTGCCATCCTGCTCAACAACGGACATATTCTGGTGTGTGGCGGATACGACGACAGCAGTCGTGCACTCAACACGTGTGAGAGGTGAGCAATTAAACAGTCATTTCGCAGTCGCACTCACTGATTTCTGCGTTAAACATGAGCCTGAAATTTCTGGTTCTTGCTAATAGCAGTAAAATACGTAGGAAACTTCATGTGAAAAATAGAGATTAGAACGAGACAATTTTTTCCGTGTTTTTACTGCATAAGAACACATACAGGGTGTCCCACTTACAGGCCCGGTTTTGTTTTTGGTCTAAATTTTGCGGCGTTCAGCGGTTTCAAAAATGTTCACGTCATTTGCAACAAAAATCTTGAATATTTTGTTTGCTGCAAACAAAACTGAAATCGAACATTTTCTCCGTTATTTATGCCACTTACATATACGGCAGCACCCCCATTTTACCGAAAATGCGATTTTTCTTATATTTTCTCTTTTTATTTGACCTATAAATTGAACTTATATTGTCTTTCTGCACGTCAGACTAGTCATATTTAGTAAGAAGATCACAAATAGTATTTTAACACTTCTATAAACCCTAATGAGCCCTTTTTAACGAAATAAAAAGACATTTTGACTGTTTACACTAAGATTCCACATTTTTTGAGCAAGAAAGAGCAAGCAAGAAAAATATAGCACGAACAACAAAAATTCATAATCTTTCCTTTTGTGAAAGTTTGCACATCAGGTTTATCCATACTCAACACCGACATTATGTGGTGGTTTCCAAAACATATTATTGTAATTCATTGTGTTTTACCGTTATTTAGCATTTTTTTCAAGCTGGGTAAG
>OZ038444.1:970122-995122 GCA_964036265.1 Daptonema setosum
ACTCTTTTTAGAAACTTTTTTGTGTGTAAAACCTTTCTATCAACCCCACATTGCTGACTGACTGACACACACTTACTGACTGACTAACTGACTGACTGACTGTCTGACTGACTGACTGACTGACTGACTGACTGACTGACTGACTGACTGACTGACTGACTGACTGACTGACTGACTAACTGACTGACTGACTGACTGACTGACTGACTGACTGACTGACTGACTGACTGACTGACTGACTGACTGACTGACTGACTGACTGACTGATTGACTGACTGACTGACTGACTGACTGACTGATTGACTGACTGACTGACTGACTGACTGAGTTAATGACTTTCTATTTTCGGTCTTCATAAACTGTTGATTCCTCAATATCCCTTTTTCTACATACATTGATGTCTTAATAATTGGTCGAAACACTCTCCCCTTTTACTTACATTACGCTCACAATTAACAACGACTCACTAAGTACTGTTGTTGCAAAAAAATATATGACGGTTTTCTATAATAACTATGTACATGTACATACATATGTACAGGGTGTCCCATTTAAAAGTCCGGATTTTTATTTTGAATAACATTCGCACTTTCCTTTCGATTTCAAAAAATTTTGCGCCAGGTTATAGACAATTTCTGGCTATTTTGTTTTATTTTTAATTTTTTATGAAAAAATTCCCAACATACCCGTTTTTCACATTTTTATACTTAAGTCGGCGGTTTTTAGACGATAGCGTGACCTTTATTAAAATAAAGATTCATACTTTAAATCATAATTTCAGTTCAATAATGTTTTAAACTTGTTATAATACGGAATACTGATAAATTGTTAGCACTCATCAAAACTAACAAGCTGCTTACTGACAGTAACCACAAAGCACTCAAACTCCGCATCGGCAAGCATGCACTTGCGCAGGGAGCGTGGTTTCTCCTTCCTGTGAGAGATTAACTTACCCAGCTTGAAAAAATTGCTAAATAACGGTAAAACACAATGAATTACAATATTATGTTTTGGAAACCACCACATCATGTCGGTGTTGAGTATGGATAAACCTGATGTGCAAACTTTCACAAAAGGAAGCCCAAGCTCCCTGCGCTAGCGCATGCTTGTGGATGCGGAGTTTTAGCAGCATGTTGGTTAGATGATTGTTACCAATTTGATTGTTATCCGTCTCATAACATGTTTTTATCATATTATTCAAGTGAAATGATTTCTTAAATTATCAAAATTGCTTTAGTAACGCTCACGCTATCGTTTAAGAAGCCACCTACTACAACGCCAAAACATGAAAAAAGGGGGTGTCGGGAATTTTGTCATAAAAATCAATTTGTTGAGTTGATTTCGGAAAATAAAAAAATAAACAAAATAGCCAAAAAAAATTCTATAACTTGGCGCAAAATTTTTTGAAATCGACAGAAAATTACGATTGTTATTCAAAATAAAAATCCGGACTTTTAAATGGGACACCCTGTACATACAGGGTGGGCCAAAAAAAACACACAACTTTGGAAGGTAATAACTCTGTGACTAAGAATCGGATTGAACTGCGGTTTGCATCATTCTAACTGGTATACCTTTCACTTTCATTCCTGAAATTATTATAGATAAATTTCAATTTTTCGAAAAGTTATCAAATTTTTACCGAAAAGTTGCTGTTTTTATGCTGAGAACCCATACATTTTCATTTTTTACAATAATAAATATACATAAAAAGGACTGAAATTACACATAAATTTAAGAAACAATGTTTTTGACAAGTTTCAGACACATAGAAAGCATATCAAAGTTGATGACATACTCAATATTGACGTTCTGTGCTCAACGCTCAACAGCCTCTTTTCCATCATGAATGGTAATTTTCATGTTAAAAACAGTTTGAGATAAAAAAATAGGGTTTCAAACAGATTCATCAACTAGATTTTAACTGAATAACGCTAAAGAAATCAAAGCAGTTCGTCTGAGCCGTATGAAACATTAACAAATTTATATTGAAACCCATGTATAAAAACTGACGCCCGATTGAAAAATTATAATTTTTCAGAAAATGTTGCGTAACTTCTGATTGCATCGAAAATTTTGGATAAAATTATTGTTATGAAATCTCAAATATATACTGATTAAAATGACGCACACCGTTAATTAATCAGATTCGTATTCACGAAGTTATTAACCTTCAAAGTTGTGTGGTTTTTTTTGGCCCACCATGTATGTACATATGCACTGTTCTTTCCTGTCCTAACTGCATACATGAACATTTTTCCATCGTAATTTTGAAATAAATATACGGGTGCCCCACTTAAAAGTCCAATTTATTTTTCGGCTTAAATTTTGAAGTGTTCAACTGATTAAAAAAAATTAAAATAATTCGAGAGACATTTCTTAAAAAAAATTTTTGCATATAGCGAAATTGAATTTGGACATCTTGTCGGTAGTTATACGCCTTTTTCACGGAGACACCTATTTTAACAAAGAAAAAAGCAGTTTTTCTCAAAAAAAATTTACTTTAACTTGAAATCTTTATAAACCCGACTTGTCTGCTTATTTTCTAGAGATTATGAATTTTTGTTGTTCGTGTTATATTTTTCGATCTTTCTTGCTCAAAATTGTGGAATCTTAGTGTAAACAGTCAAAATGTGCTTTTATTTCGTTAAAAAGGGCTCATTAGGGTTTATAGAAGTATTAAAACACTATTTGTGATCTTCTTACTAAATATGACTAGTCTGACGTGCAGAAAGACAATATAAGTTTAATTTATAGGTCAAATAAAAAGAGAAAATATAAGAAAAATCGCATCTTCGGTAAAATGGGGGTGCTGCCGTATATGTAAGTGGCATAAATAACGGAGAAAATGTTCGATTTCAGTTTTGTTTGCAGCAAACAAAATATTCAAGATTTTTCTTGCAAATGACGTGAACATTTTTGAAACCGCTGAACGCCGCAAAATTTAGACCAAAAACAAAACCGGGCCTTTAAGTGGGACATCCTGTATGTATTCTTACACAGTAGAAACACGAAAAAATGTCTCATTCTAATCTCACTTTTCACATAGAATTTCCTACGTATTTTACTGTCATTAGCAAGAACAAGAAATTTCAGGCTCATGTTCAACGCAGAAATCAGTGAGTGCGTAATGACAATTTAATTGCTCACCTTTCACATGTGTTGAACAGCACATTGTTGCCATCGATTCCGCCGCACACCAGAATGTGTCCGTTGTTGAGCAGGATGGCACCCGGCTGGTCGTTTCTCACCGTACTCATTGACTGACGTTGGTGCCACGATTCATCGACCAGTGACAAGTCGTACATGCGGGAACTGACAGAACCGTTCGCGTACCCTGAAACACGAATAATCATCTTAGTAATTTATTCAACCAATAAAATTTTATTTTTTTCTTGTTAGAACTTGACATAATACTTATATTTTTCATTCTACTTAAACAATGGAGCTCTTCGGAGATAATTCATTTCATTTCCGAAGAAAATAATCAAACCGAAACTCACACGCATAAAATGAAAATTTAGAGTTTATTCACAGTTCAGTATTGTTAATCATTTCAATTGTTCCGCGAAAATCGTGTTTTTCTACAGAATCAGGGAAAATCAAGGGATAACAATAAATAATGAAGAGTATAGCCTATCCAGGGTTTCTTGTTACTCACAAAAGTACTTAGCGCGCAATTCGAATTCAAAATGGATCTTGGCGCGCTTTCAAAATTCCGAGAAATAAATACTTTTTTAACATAACATTTGTGAAACATACGAAAATTGCGCTCAATTCATTGCATACGTGCGTAACCGACCTGCAAAACTAATTTCTGATAACAAGAAACCCTGACCAATCCATAACTGTCCCAAACACTTTATTTTTAAATCGCCTTTTTATACTGGGTATACTGCTCGTCAAATCTTGAACGATGAAGTCCTCTTTGTGAAGCGGACCATTTAAAAAGAGTTACTTGAGATTTGTATCCCAGGAATATTTGTTGAAGAAAAGTATCTACACTGAAGTAGCCAGAGAATAATCATAATTTTTTGATTTATAACACAAATTTGCAATCTAATTCTGCTACTGGACAAATCTGACGAATGCAACGCACAGTGAACAAAGCTTGAAATTATGGGATTAGGTATTTTGGAGGCTATTTTATTTCATGAATGGTCGATTTTTTTACATAATCTCTTGGGAGCAAAAATTATATTTCGTGTTCAGCAAAATTCGATGAAATATGTACCCAGGGTCTCTGGTTATACAATTCATTTTGCATGGACCCTTTATTCACGTACGTAGGCTAAAAAACAAGGTTGCGCACACGAGCAATTTTTTTATTTGATAATAACCTAAAAAATTATTGTCACTACTCTCCCATTTCAGTAGTAAATATACTACTCATGATTGCTATCAACCGCTACTTTACTCATAAATTTCCTCACATTACTATTGTGTCGTTTCACCATACGGTTAATTTGCAATATTATTCCACAATGCACATGACTGAAGTTAACTGCATGAATACTGAATTCAGTTAAGGGTGGGGAAACGGGGGATGGGTAATATTTGTTGTTTATATATTTTGGCTTGCCGATTTTGGGCGGGCATGTCCCAAAACATGACTATGAGAAATGGACTACCATAACCCAATAATGTTGGGTTTGGTCGTGTTATAATTTGGGTGTTATATTTTTGGCTTTTAGGTGTATTATACAGAGTGGGTCAAAAAAACTCCCTGGGCCAAAACAGATTCCGTGAAACCATAACTTTTGTTGTGGTTGCTGAATTTGTTTGAAAACTTAAGGTAACTTCAATAACACGTTATATTAGTTTTCTATGAAATTTCAGAAAGATTTCTGAAACACGCCGGCCACACGATCAGGATACATGTAAATTTCAGTTTTGCCTTCAAACGGCGTCATTTTTCTATCAAGTCGTCAAGTCATGAGTTTAAGTTAGTATTAAGTAGTTATTTGATACTGAATTAAACGAGTGAACGAGTGATAATATTACAATAAATATATGGAACCCTTTAAAATATCAATTTGGTTTAAATTTAGTTTTTATGTGTATGAAATACTGAAAAAGTATGATGATTGCTTTTTTTGTCCCATGACTGATGTACGGCAATACCGTAGAGTTTGTTTAATAAATCAATTCAAATGAAACTGTCTGAATATATCATTGATAAAATATTTTAGGTCTTCCTAAAGGATCAAAAGAATGCATAGCATATGTATACATCAACGAGTTTTTAACGAGCCCCAAACACAGATTTGAATCCAAAATGAGCACGCGCAACCATTCTGAGTAACGAAAAACCCCGGGTAGTCTATATCCAACTTTCTTTACCACCGCCCCACCAAACCAACTAAACGTGTTCACTCACCTCCGATCACATACAGATGGCCCTGGCTGAAGACGGCCGCATGATAATAGACGGTCTCGGGCATCGGCACCAGCGGCACGCATATCGGGTTGGCCATGTGGCATAGCTCACATGATTTCAAATCTTCACCATTAAAGCCACCACATATTATCAACGTGTCGTTACCCGTGCACGTCATGCTATGGAAATATCGTGCCACAGTCATGTGCGTCAACAAACGGCTGGTGTCGGAGCGCGGGTCTGACTCGTACAACGTGTCCAGGTAATTGCCATTGCGTCCACCACTCGTGTAGAACTTGCAATTGCATGCGGTGCCGGCCATATAATAAGACGTTTTGTCCGCTCCTGAGGAAAATACATCGAATGAGGGAATGGCCGAGTAATATTTTTTGTTAAAATAATATCCACGTAAATTAAATGATCATTTCTTTTGGGTCCATCTATGTATGTATAACGTGTTACTTGAACGGATCATAAAAAAATATCACGATCACTAATTTGACGTCAAGGACTGGAAATGTGTTTCTTTGCATCCTACATATAACATGTTGCTTAAAATATGCGCACTAATTCCACAGACTATGTAAACATTTTTTGCACCCGTTTGCAATTATTAAATTTATTATAATTGTTACATTTATTACAATTATTTTAATTATGACATTTATTACAATCATTTCGACTTTTACCATTACTGAAATTATTAGAAAAAAAAGCGGATGCTTTTTCTGAGCAATCTTCAAAAAAAAGAATAACCGGTTACTTTACTTACATACTTAGTGGATGCAGCTAAAGTTTTCAGTCGTAAAGATTTGATAAAGAAATGCAATTTTTTATGTTGGAAACATTTTACAAATCATAACATGTTCTTTAATCGCTTAAAGTTGTTCTAAGCTCAAAATTGTTATTTTCATATTTTCCTCGAATAAAATCATTTTAGGTGTTTACTTATTACATTTCGGATTTACATATTATTTCATCACTCTTGCATTCATAAAAAACCTATTGAACCAGAATTAAACTTTCGTGGCAATTCGAGTGACACAATTTCAAATTATAAAATAACCGACCGTAGTTGTCTGGTTTCGCAAACGCACCGGCACCCATAACGTAGGTTTGTCCATTAAAGCCGAGCTGTCCAACGACGGCGATGCCGGTCCATGTGGCTTTCACGATCGTGGTGAGGCACAGCAGGACGGTGGGGAGAAGTAGTGAAGCGTGCATGGTCGATGTAGAACTGAAGTACGGTCATAGCGTTAACAAACTTACATGAATTACCGAAAGTTCGCCAAACCGAATTTGTAAAAAATATGTAAACTTTTGACAAAAATACATCTTTTTAGGAACATGTCGGGAACATCTTCATTTTTCCTCCTACTTTTTGCACGTTTATCCAGCTTGATGTGACTGTTGCATGCAGTTTATGCGAGATATTGCTTTATCCCAATTGATTGACTAAAATTGGGGAGGGATCTTTAATGAGTTTTGGGTAATATTTATTTAAATAGAATGCGAGTCAGTCAGTCATTCAAACAGTAAGTCAGTCAGTCAGTCAGTCAGTCAGTCAGTCAGTCAGTCAGTCAGTCAGTCAGTCAGTCAGTCAGTCAGTCAGTCAGTCAGTCAGTCAGTCAGTCAGTCAGTCAGTCAGTCAGTCAGTCAGTCAGTAAGTCATTCAGTCAGTCAGTCAGTCATTCAGTCAGTCAGTCAGTCAGTCAGTCAGTCAGTCAGTCAGTCAGTCATTCAGTCAGTCAGTCAGTCAGTCAGTCAGTCAGTCAGTCAGTCAGTCAGTCAGTCAGTCAGTCAGTCAGTCAGTCAGTCAGTCAGTCAGTCAGTCAGTCAGTCAGTCAGTCAGTCAGTAAGTCATTCAGTCAGTCAGTCAGTCATTCAGTCAGTCAGTCAGTCAGTCAGTCAGTCAGTCAGTCAGTCAGTCAGTCAGTCAGTCAGTCAGTCAGTCAGTCAGCCAGTCAATCAGTCAGTCAGCCATGCATCCACTTTTAAATACAGTAGTTTGTTACTAATTCAGCCATTCAACCTTGTCAGTCACTTAGTCAGTCGATCAGCTTCTCAGTCGGTCATCAGCCAGTCACTCAGTCAGTTTAGTGAATTTAGTTTAGTTGAAGTCATTTAAACTTAGTTGAGTCAGTGTCAGCACGCGCCTACTGTAAACATATATGTATGTATGTATGTAGGTCTCTTGGGGATTGAGTGGTGATTGAAAAATTTCTCTGATATATATAGGGTTCACTAAATTCTTATGTTGGTGTTAATCCTTGAAAATCGTAATGGAAACGGTACTATGTGTCGGAAGTGTTGGAAGTTTTTTGAACCACCCTGTACTACAAAACTACATAGTGTGCGTAACTACTTTTACCAGTTATTACATTTTTATAATCAGATAAGGCTCGAACGAACGCAATTATTTTTAACCATTAGTACTTTGTTTTATCAAGTTGTGAAATAAAAAAATATTGTTAGAGTAAACTGCTTACCTATTTGTTGGGCTATTGAAAGTTGTCGTTGTTGTTGTTGTGGTTGTCGTTGTTGTGAATGTTGTTGTTAGTGTCGTTGGCGTTGTCGTCTGAACAGAAAACGGTTCATTATTCATAAAATGTTTCTTTCTAACGTCACCTCACCAGCAAGTCAGTCAGGCAGTCTGTCACTCAGTCAGTCATACATAAATCAATCAGTCAGTCCTGCAGTCTGTCACTCAGTCAGTCATACATAAATCAATCAGTCAGTCAGGCGGCCAGTCAGACCGTCAATCAACCAAACAAAACAGTCAGTCAGTCAGCAAAGCAATGGTTTCAGAAAACGTGGATGTAAAAAGAATTTGTATTCCTTGTGCAAGGAAAATTGTCAATATTAAAGTGGTTCCATGATTTTTGTCTCAAAACCATTGTTGGATTAAAGTGCTTACCTTTTATCTCGTGGAGCTGCCGATTGAAGTCGAATATGATTTGGTCAATTAATTTATTTTAGAGAACTTTATTTGTCGCTAAATGAGTGAGTGAGTGAGTGAGTGAGTGAGTGAGTGAGTGAGTGAGTGAGTGAGTGAGTGAGTGAGTGAGTGAGTGAGTGAGTGAGTGAGTGAGTGAGTGAGTGAGTGAGTGAGTGAGTGAGTGTATGAGTGAGTGAGTGAATGAGTGAGTGAGTGAGTTAGTGAGTGAGTGAGTGAGTGAGTGAGTGAGTGAGTGAGTGAGTGAGTGAGTGAGTGAGTGAGTGAGTGAGTGATTGAGTGAGTGAGTGAGTGAGTGAGTGAGTGAGTGAGTGAGTGAGTGAGTGAGTGAGTGAGTGAGTGAGTGAGTGAGTGAGTGAGTGAGTGAGTGAGTGAGTGAGTGAGTGAGTGAGTGAGTGAGTGAGTGAGTGAGTGTATGAGTGAGTGAGTGAATGAGTGAGTGAGTGAGTGAGTTAGTGAGTGAGAGTAGTAGCGCGGTGAGCGGGCTGGGCGCTTAAGGTACGGTTGAGCGGCAAGGGACAGATCACACATCCGGTGGATAAATTTTTTTCCCATGCTTAAGCATGGTGGGGAGGGGGACACTTGTTCCGGCGCCTGGTGGATAACTTTTTCTACATGCTTAAGCATGGTGAGGAGGGGGTCTGACCCAGATAACGGTCACTCTGCGGGGGAGAAACCGGTTTTAAGCTTACCGTTGAGTTAATTGATTGTGGCATTGTTAGCACTACAGGGTGACCCGAAATTCACAATTTAGATATTGCACCATATTGCACCATATTGCAAAACTTATTATACGCCCCCTGACACAACGTTTTACTATACAAGTATGTAATATTACTAAACCTCATTCGTTACAGACCAAGTTTTGCCATCCGTATACCCCCTCCTCGCTGATTGGCTGCACGCACGCAGCACGCCGCACGTATGTACATGCACGCAACACGTATGTACATGCACGCACCCCAGCCCGTATGACTGACGTAAGCTACCGTAATCCTCTAGCGCGACACGCATCAACGCGCATAAATGCTCCTCACATATATGTATAATCGAAATAATGAAACATTAGTCCGACGAGCTGCCTCCATGAATTACATTACACACTGGATAACGCAGTGCATATGCATGCAATTTATGTACATGGTTTGATTTGGTGTTTAAACAGCGGATTAAATAGTACGCTCCGTTTTATAGCTGAAGCGTAACGGTACAAAGGCTGAAAATCTTCTCTCAAAACTTTCAAATCTTGAATAAAAGAACAATTTCTCATTTAAAAGTGTTCATTTACAACATGGAAGACATTTTTTACAACACATCTCACCCCGCCAGTTATTCTGGCATAAATGTTCTGGCGTCGGCTACTGGAAAATCTCGTGCAGCAGTAAAAAGTTATCTGCAGACACAGGCTATTTATAGACGACATAAAGTCCCGAGAAAGAAAATCAAACGGGCGCGCATTGAGGTTGATGCAGTTGGCATACAGTTTCAGGCTGATCTGGCTGACATATCAAAACTAGCACGTTACAACAAAGGATACAAGTGGGTGGTATTGGTTGTTGACACTTTTAGCAGGTTTGTATCATGCGAGCCAGCTAAAAGCAAATCCGGACCTGAAATAGCGCAAGCATTGGACACAATTTTTTCTCGTTTGCGCAAGCAGAATCGAATGGCGACATTTGCTCATATTTTCACCGATTTGGGCGGGGAATTTTTTAATTCTCATGCAGATGAGGTGTATCAGCGTTATAACCTCACTCATGTTCCGCTGCGGGCTCCAATCAAGTGTGCTTTTGCCGAGATTTCTATTCGTTACGTAATGTTGCGACTGTACAAAATTATGGAACACAAAGGAACAAAAGTGTGGATCGATGAGTTGGAAACGGCTGTAGCGGCTAAGAATGCAAGAAAAAATCGGGCAACAGCCGGACTTGCCCCAGTTGAAATTAATGACGATAATCAGAAACTTGTTCATGAATCACTCTACCCAGGCGGATATGAACGCACGCCTGCCAAACTTAAAGTGGGTGACCGTGTTCAGGTAGTAAAAAACCGTTTGCCATTCTCAAAATCATACTTTGGTTATTATACGAATAAAGTTTACTACGTAACACATGAACATAAACACAGTGTTCCGCGCTACAGCATCGCTGACGCAGAAGACCAAATTTCAATTTCCGGTACCTACTATGCCGACGAGCTGTTTCCCATTAAGTAAGATTATCTTCCTCTGGTTGTGAAAGAAACAATATAAAACACCAGTAGTCAATGTCGACACCTCACTGTTTACAAAAATGGAGCTTCCAGAAGAAGGTTTTCATATTATAGCAAAAGCTAGCAGCGACACGCTCGTTGAAGCAACTGCTCATCTACCATATCCTATTGATCTTTCCAAACGAAAGGCTGAAATTGGCGTAAAATACATTTCAGTTACCCCAAACTGGAAACATGCCAAAGATCTTTATATGGATGTTGGTGATTTAGAAGATGATGAAGTCGAGCGCATTCATTTTGAGCCTATTGCTGAAGCTGAAGGTGACAAAATTGCTCAAAACCTTCGAATGCAGCTGGACACACATAACAAACATCATCCTAAAGAGACTCTGATTAAAATCGTGTACCACCAGAGCCGAAAGTACCTCGTTTTCCGTCTTAGTGAAAATACCTCTGTGACATTCTCAGAAACGTTGGCCCAGTTGTGTGGAGTTCAGGCTGGTGAAGCTTATTCCTCAACTGCCGAAAAGAAAATGGACATACCAATAACCCCGCAAGCAGAAACTCTAACTTCCACCAGCAATATTTATTATCTAAAGTGTGAACAAATTACTAGCACTTACATGATTGATCGGCGCCAGGATCGAATAATTGAAGTGATGCAGATACCGGGTACCGAAACAATTGATTTTCGCCCGTACTCTAGTTTTGTTTCAACGGAGGAAATTATTCCACAAAGTTTACGCTTCACATTATACAATAGTCAGAACCTCCCCGTTTTTTCGAATCATTCTGATCTTTACATCATTTGTCATCTCCGTCCGCGTCAGTCATGAGTCATGTGGCCGTAAACTATAACGTAAAGGAAGAAATTCTTCTGCAGAGTCTGGTTTCAGCATTATATAATACCCAATACCATCCGTATTTTTTCATTTCATTGTATCATCATCAAACATGACTGTTAAACGCGCCCGGATGCAACCGTACCCGGTTAATCGATTGCCCGCACAATCACTAGCTGCATCTACTGAATGGCGACGACAAAATGCTAAAGTGGTAGAAACTGAAATTTTAAAGCCCGAGTCATTTCTACCCGTTACTACAGGCACAACAGGACGCTCGCCAATATGTTTTACTATAAAAAGTGTCCCAAACTCGCGAGTAGATGGAGCAAATATCTTTATTGAAACAAAGTTTGCCATTGAAAAATACGACAAAAAGACATCAAAATGGTTGCCGACTACAGATGCGGATGTGGTAACACCTATTGCCAATACAGGATACAGTATATTTGAAGACATTAATGTCTCCATCAACGGCGTTCTCGCTGAAAATACTCAGCGTGAGTTCGCTGTGAAGGCTTATCTGCAGAATTTACTATTCTCCACACCATCGGACCGCGAGACTTGGATGAGATCTGGCTATTTTTGCCTCGATAAAGGAGGAGCATTTGGGGTTGTGAGAAAAGCTGACGGAACCTTGTTCCAGTCTCACCCCGGAAACTATGCAAGAGCAGAGATAACGAGTGGGAAAAAAACAACTATTGCGTGCTGCCGGCTCTTGAGTGACGTGCTCGCATGTAATGAACCACTGCCAGATAATGTCAATATCAATATTAAGCTTTACCCGGCCAAATCCGAAGCATGTCTCATTCAAAATATTAGTGCATCGGTCAAAGAAGAAGATATCCCACAATATCGAGTGGCTATATCGGACTGCACCATGTATTTTCCGCGAATAACACCCAACTCCGTTTCTACAAAAGCTGACCATGTATTTTCTTATACTAGCTGGAAAACCCTGGCTTACACTCACCAGTCTGGTCAAAGTAATTTCAAAAAGGATTTGGCAATAGGAGAAACCCTTCCGCAAAAAGCAATTGTGGTATTTATGCCGGAAAAGTCGTACAACGGTTCATGGGAAACTTCAAAAATTGAATTTAAAAACTCTGGAGTATCGATTATTCTGATGAAATGTAATCAACGGCATGTTCCACACATGAACGGATACCAATGTGACTGGAAAAACGATCTTTATCACGCGGCATATAATGGACTGACGTCAGAACTCGGCGCCATCGGACACCCAATAAACTACGATGATTTTGACGATGGCTACACTATTTTCGGATTTGATCTGACACCCAACAAGACTGGCAACGTGGCTCTCGATCAACCGGCACGAGGGGCCTTGGAGCTGGCCGTCGAATTCAACCCGGCACCGACGGAGAACACGATGGTTATTGTGCTATTAATCTACGCTGATCGGTTTGCCATCACCAAAGCAGGAGTATTCAACAACGCAACGTAAGACATTCTTCCTTTGGCTAAAAGGAAACAATATAAAAGGTTAGCGATGTCACTTTAATATTCATTTTCATCATGTTTTTAACAACCCCCTTTTCAATGCTTGTGGCCGCCAGTTCCAAACGCGGAAAAACAATTCTCGTCCGTGATTTGCTGTTAAATCATTACCGACTGCTCGATAAACCTTTGCATAAAGTCGTTTGGCTTTATCATAAAAATGCTCGAGACGACGAGTTATTTGCTAAACTAAAAAGCGAACTTAATATTCCGATATAATTTTTGGAAGGATTTCCTAGCGACAAAATTTCTGACGGTAGTTTGTTTGGGGACAAAGATAGTCTGAAACTTGTAGTTTTGGATGACGTCGTTCCTAGTGCATTAAAATCACCAGTATTCACCGACCTATTCACAGTGATTTCACATCACCGTAATGTATGTGTAATTGCCATAATGCAAAACATACATTGTGAAACAGCGGGTCAGCGGCAGCTCATGAATAATATTATCCGCAATTTAACTTATTTGATCCTTTTTCCGGACAGAAGACAGCTGGCTGCAACCAAACAGATTGCTAGAACCTATTTTAATGGAGAAGAATACAAGCTAATCCGCCCAATGAAAACTCTAATAGAGGCGGGTGAAAGCGAAAAATACTCTTACATGCTGGTTGACTTGGAGAACGCTACAGTCAAGTTTAATTGTCTTCGTCCCAACGATCGCCCATTCAACTTCAAATTCACCAAAGTATGATAATCTTCCTTTTGGTAGGGCCGAAAAATCGTTATAAAGAAATGTGTTCTCGATAACGTGTTCATACTCAAAAATGTCAGACACTGTAACCGATCAGCTCAGTTTACTCTTGGCCCTATGCACGCCGACGACACCGCGTAAAATTATTTTCGCCATTTTGAAAGCATCTAATACATATTTGCTAAAAGCTATATCGAAACTGGTCGCTGCATGCCCAAAAAACATATTGCCGAAACCAGTTTTGAATAAAATCGTATCGGATACTGCGCGACCACGTATAAAACGTCGATTAATTATAAAGTACTGGCGGCGAATGCGGGGGAAACTGTGGGTTCAACTACAGCAACAGTACTCTGACAATGGAAATGAACAAGAATTATCTACCACAAAGTTCTCTACAGCAGGTACTTCAACACAAACTATCGCCGATGACGAATGAAGATGGAAACTTTATTTACGATGGAGACGGCCCCGCCGACGAACGAACCGGATCTAATTTGAAGCAGTTGCTCGATTTCACATTTAACGGTGGCACTGAAAAGCCGCTTGATATCCATATATTCCGTGATTATATTACAAAAATATTAAAAATACCAGATAGTGAACTATGGAAACCTTCCTGATGTTATTTTCCTTGTTAATTTTGCTGTCAGATTATTTCATATTAATGATATTACTTATAGTTTTCATTTTACATTGCATATTTTCTTGTATTTTACATTTTCATTAAATTTTTCACATGTATTCATACTCATTCATTATTTAAATTGTATTTTTTTCAAATAAAAGCGCGTATTAAGCGCAAAAAAAAATAATCGGTTGGATGGAATTGTTACCATAAAATAAATCACACAAACAAGCTAGCGGACGAAAACTGTTCAGACAGGTTTGCGTTCCAAAAAAGAGTTGAATCCCCCGTTTTAATGAAATTAATGGACGTCCGCCAGTGCACAAACACGATATAATTTATTGCGTAACTAATTTACTATGCAGCTGTAGGAATCTAGACAGTGGCGATAAGCTCGCTAAATATGGGTCAGTTAGCATGCGACGCAGCGCAACGTAAGTCAGATATCGGTGACAGAACAGAACCTGCCTTGTGTGTCAGGCATATAAAAAAGTTTAGTAACATAAATGGAGTACATAATCATGTAGTTAATGTTGAACCAAGTTGTTACTCAAAAACATTTCACTTCTATATAATCCGCTGTTTAATCACCAGATCAAACCAGTGTACATAAATTGCATGCATATACACTGCGTTATCCATTGTGTAATGTAATTCATGGAGGCAGCTCGTCGGACTAATGTTTCATTTGATTTTACATCCATGTGAGGGGCACCTATGCGCGTTGATGCGTGTCGCGCTGGAGGATTACGGTAGCGTACATCAGTCATACGGGGTGCGTGATGCGTGCCGTTACTGTATACAGTACTGTACATTTACGGTATACAGTACTGTACAGTTACTGTATACAGTACTGTACAGTTACTGTATAGTTACTGTATACAGTACTGTACAATTACGGTATACAGTACTGTACAGTTACGGTATACAGTACGGTACAGTTACGGTATACAGTACTGTACAGTTACGGTATACAGTACTGTACAGTTACGGTATACAGTACTGTACAGTTACTGTAAGTTACTGTATACAGTTCTGTACAGTTACGGTATACAGTACTGTACAGTTACGGTATACAGTACTGTACAGTTACTGTAAGTTACTGTATACAGTTCTGTACAGTTACGGTATACAGTACTGTACAGTTACGGTGTGTCAGGGGGCGTATAATAAGTTTTGCAATATGGTGCAATATCTAAATTGTGAATTTCGGGTCACCCTGTAGTGATAACAATGCTGTAGTGATAACAATACCACAATCAAATAACTCAACAGTAAGCTTATTGTAAAACCGGTTTCTCCCCCGCAGAGTGACCACTATCTGGGTCAGACCCCCTCCTCACCATGCTTAAGCATGTAGAAAAAGTTATCCACCAGGCGCCGGAACAAGTGTCCCCCTCCCCACCATGCTTAAGCATGGGAAAAAAATTTATCCACCGGATGTGTGATCTGTCCCTTGCCGCTCAACCGTACCTTAAGCGCCCAGCCCGCTCACCGCGCTACTACTAGTGAGTGAGTGAGTGAGTGAGTGAGTGAGTGAGTGAGTGAGTGAGTGAGTGAGTGAGTGAGTGAGTGAGTGAGTGAGTGAGTGAGTGAGTGAGTGAGTGAGTGAGTGAGTGAGTGAGTGAGTGAGTGAGTGAGTGAGTGAGTGAGTGAGTGAGTGAGTGAGTGAGTGAGTGAGTGAGTGAGTGAGTGAGTGAGTGAGTGAGTGAGTGAGTGAGTGAAGAGTTAGTGAGTCAGCTTGTAGGGCGTGATGCATAAACGAAGTGCATGCATAATCTAAAACAAAAAATGCGTACAGTCTAACTGCAGATACTGTACATAAAAAAAGTTTAGCGTCGCTTGTCAACACCACCTTTAATTGACAGGGAATATGTATGTCTTTCTATGTTGATGGTGCGCAAGTCAAGTGACCCAGGCAAAGTTACTGGCTGATCGACAATTTTATCAGCGATGTTGCCAGTTATGTGCCATCCATTAACAACAGAGGGATGATAACAGCTCGATTACGGTAGGGAAGACATTACGTGTCACGGACCTTGTTCAATCTCAGAAATGTAATGAATAACGTTATTTGAACAACAATCGTTGGCAATCAAAAAAAAATATGTTTAAAAAAAAAGTTTTTTTGCATTAAAAACAACCACAAAAATCCCTTACTCACTCACTCACTCACTCACTCACTCACTCACTCACTCACTCACTCACTCACTCACTCACTCACTCACTCACTCACTCACTCACTCACTTATTCACTCACTCACTCACTCACTCAATTACATACTAACTCTCTCACTCACTTACTCACTCACTCACTCACTCACTCACTCACTCACTCACTCACTCACTCACTCACTCACTCACTCACTCACTCACTAACTCACTCAGTCACTCACTCACTCACTCACTCACTCACTCACTCACTCACTCACTCACTCACTCACTCACTCACTCACTCACTCACTCACTCACTCACTCACTCACTCACTCACTCACTCACTCACTCACTCACTCACTCACTCTCTCTCTCACTCACTCACTCACTCACTCACTCACTCACTGACTCACTCACTCCCTAACTCACTCACTCACTAATCCACTCACTCACTCACTCACTCACTCACTCACTCACTCACTCACTCACTCACTCACTCACTCACTCACTCACTAACTCACTCACTCACTCACTCACTCACTCACTCACTCACTCACTCTCTCACCCACTCACTTACTCGCTCATTTTCTCAATCACTCAATGACTTGTTCACACATGAAAAAGTGAAACAATTAAAAATGCCCTGGAGGCAAGGGGAGTAACGAATATGGTTCGATCCTGGAAACTCAACTCATGAAAAAGTATGGGACAAAAAACTTTCATTCTCATATTTTAAATAGTCTGATCGTGAAAAAGCAGGACAGAAGTTTTGCGATGAAACACGAAAAAAGTGTGTACTTCATTAAATCATGAATCGAACCAAAATACACGAAACTTATTTGGGACTTTTGGTTTAAAACGAAATCATATCTATTTTGTCTAGCTCGTGGTGAGCAAGGATAATTTTCTTCTTTTGTGTGAAGAGTCGGCCACGAACTTTTTTTTTCCAAGAGCATGGAATTTTTTGTTAGAAATGTCTTTTTTATTGTATTGCCGCATTTTCACTAAAGATAAAAAATTTAATTACGCCCCACTCGTGAAAAGTCCCAGATATGCTTCGTTTAATTTGGTTTGAAACAAAGTGCAAACGTTTTTTCCGTTATTCTTCGCAAACCTTGTTTCCTGCTTAATCACGATCGAACTTTTTAAAATATGAGAATGAAACTTTTTTTTCTCGTACTTTTTTCATGATTGGAATTGAAATGATCGAATCATAAAAATTACTCCCCACCCCTTCAGGGTTTTTTTAGTTGCTTGTGTACATGTAAATATGTACTTACATACAGTACGTTCATGTACATACAGGGTGGCTCAAAAAAAAGCTTGCGCGTTTGAGCGATTATTGTGAAAGTTGTAGACAAGCTGTGGGATTGCGGTATAGCTCATTCGATTCGGCATGTTTTTTTCTACAAATTGGTGTCATATGATGAGTTTTAGAAGTTTGCAGCAACTGCAGCATATCTTTATTTAAAATGCGCGCCCAACGGATCATGCGCACGTGACCAAAGTGAGATCTTGTTTGTGTGCTCTGTATCGCACACTGCTTGCACGTTTGTCGGTTTCAATAAATTAATTCAGTTTTTAATGATGAAGAAACATTGTTTTTGTCTATCAGCTCCACTAAAAAGTATCGTTTGTAACCGAAAGAACGGTTTGATGGATTTCAGCCACCATGGTTGCTTTCTGTAGTCTGTATCCATGAATGATCACTTGACAATAGTTTAGAGCTTTATTAACATTAAATATCACTATAAAGTTTCATATTGTTCTGTGTGACAAATGATGGTTGTGTTTATGGTTTTTTATGCACTTATTTTAGTTTTTGTGTATGTTTTTTTGCGAAATTTTGCGAAAAATTGAGAATTTTTGTTTAAATCGACTTTTAAAATCAGAAAGAAAATTTTAAAAAACTTTAATCTCATATTATTTTGTAGGTAAAAACATACTCTTTCGAATGCGCCATACCGCAATCCCACAGCTTGTCCACAACTTTTACAATAACCGCTCAAACGCGCAAGCTTTTTTTTGAGCCACCCTGTATGTATCAAGGGTAGGCCGCTAGGCCTAACCCTTAATATGGTTCGATTAAGATAAGCTTTTTTGCGGGTATCTCGATCTAGCCTCTTCGTATCAACTTCTAGTCTGTTTCATCGGTTTTCTCGTGTAATTCTACGTCTGTTTGGCTGTTTTTAACCCGGTAGGGATCAATTTTCATTTTTCAGGTCCGAAAATGATGAAAATGCGATTTTCCGTTTTTTTTCCTCCGCAAAAACGCTGTCAGCAAGTTGGGCCGGACCGATAAAGCTGAAAATTGGCACCTAGGTCAATTCGCAGCATAGAAAACGATTATCAAACTGTCCCGTATATCGGAACAATATTTGCACCATTTTGAAGGGATTTTATGAAAAAAATGCCAAAAATCGCAGGCAAAATGGAGAAAGAATTGTTGTATGAGCGATAGGGTGATCCGATCAAACTGAAATTTTAACCGAATGTGTATTACACATGTCGAAGTATTTCCCGCTATTTAATTTATCATTCAACTCAAAAACACAAAAAAGCGCAGCGGGTCTATAAGGAGTAAATTTGAACAAACTTTTCACAAATGGTCAAATATTCGTGTTGAGAAGATTGAATCGTTAGGCAAATTTGCCTATCATACGCGGAATCACATTTCAATATGACCTCTCTCTGACACATTTTTCGATAAAATGATCGTTCTTTGACAAAAACTTGAAAAAACTGATGTAGAAAATTTCCACGTGTTTGACGATTTTTGCTCTTTCGAAAATCAGATTATCTCAAGATTGAAAGCCTTGAGACCCATTGTATTATTTTAATGTCTAGAATGACTGAAGTTGTATCCAAAACAGATAAGATGATTCTCTGCCTATTCTCAAAAAATATTTATGAGCCGCCAAAAAACGGTGAAAATTCAAGTTCACTTAATCACGCTGTTTTAGCCACATTGGATTGCAAAATTTTTATTTATACAGAAATAGGAAAACAATTCAATTTAACAGGAGGTCTAGAGGGAGTACAGTTCTAAGAAAATATATTTTTATAACTCGATCAGTACCCTCAAATAAATTTTTATGATCCGTCAAAATGTACAGATATTAAGAAAAACGGGTCAAATTTTTTTTACTTTTTTTCTTCGTTTCTAGACATGTACCAATATCAATAAAAGACCTCAAAACCGTATTATAAGTAGTCTGGAAGTGAGGAAAAAAAATTCAAGAACATGATGGTACATAGCGTACGCTCAAGTTCAAGTACAGCTCTGCCGACATAAAAATGATAAAGTTTTGAAAAAAATTTCACACTAGAAGTAATGATAAAATTATGATTGGAAACTAGGTTTGATGTAGCGAATCAACTTGCAAAATATTTTTGTCGAGGTAGTCAAGTGGATAGTGGGTTTGCAAGTTAAACGGGTGGTGCTGGGTTCAATACCCCGGAAAGTCAAAAACAACGATAGTTTTAATTTGTTTTGTTTTTGATATAATAGACTTCTCCCGAGCTTCAACTGTCTATTTTACAAATCATAAGGCAGTTTTTATCTCACTATATCACTAATCACTAGTCTACATACATGTGATTTGTTCACACATAAAAAAGTTATAGACAAACAACTAAAAATGCCCTGAAGGCATGGGGAGTAACGAATATGGTTCGATCCTGGCAAGTCCAATCGTGAAAAAGTATGAGACAAGAAAATTTTATTCTCATATTTTAAATAGTCTGATCGTGAAAAAGCAGGAAACAAGATTTACGATGAATCACGAAACAATTTTGTACTTCATTAAGTCAAGAATCAAACCAAATTACACGAAACATATTTGGGACTTTTCATGATTGTTGTGGTAAGATTATTATCCTTATTCAAAATATTGGGATTCAATTTGTTACATCATAAGTGGTCATACAATACTTTTGTCCTGTGTACTCATGCTTTTGTATGTCCTGGGCCTGGCCCTAATAAAATGAAATGAAACAAAATAAGTATCTTAAAAAAATTTCCATCATTATTATAAGAAAAGGAAATAAAAAAATTTCGTGGCAGATTCGTCACACAGACCGAAGTAAAATGACTCATGCTCACAACGAGCTAGAAGAACTAAGGGGACTTCGTTTTCACCGAAAAGTCCCAAATATGTTTCGTGTAATTTAGTTTGATTCTTGACTTAATGAAGTACAAACTTGTTTCGTGATTCATCGTAAATCTTGTTTCCTGCTTTTTCACGATCAGACTATTTAAAATATGAGAATAAAATTTTCTTGTCTCATACTTTTTCACGATTGGACTTGCCACAGGATCGAACCATATTCGTTACTCCCCATGCCTTCAGGGCATTTTTAGTTGCTTGTGTACATATGTACGTATATATCCGTGGTAGAAAAGTAAAGATTCTGACGTCTGAAAGAGTTTGTTCCATAGTTTAAAAAGAGAAGCAGTTCTTTCTTGAAGCATGAAAACGAAAATCTATAGTAATGTTTCGTTTCGGGATTCCAAAAAGACCGTTGAGAATGTGAAAAGAAAATGGTATGACAAGAAAAAAATGTTATGACCAAGTACATGAGTGAATGTGTATAAGTCCTTATAAGTAACTGTGTATGTGAGTACATGAGTACAGTCAACTAAAAATCCCCTGAATGAATGAGTGAGTGAGTGAAGAGTTATTGAGTCACCTTGTAGAGCGTGATGCATAAACAAAATGCAATGCTAATCTAGAACGAAAAAACTCGCTTACAGTCTAACTGTAGTTCATAGAAAACGTTTAGCGTCACTTGTCAACACCATCTTTAACTGATAAGAAATATGTCTTTCTATGTTGATGGTGCACAAATCAAGCGACCCAGACAAACTTACTGGCTGATCGACATTTTTATCAGCGATGTTGCCAGTTCTGTGCGATCCATTAAAAACAGAGTGGGGACGGGCATCTAATGACGAGTGCATAACTGATGACGAGTAACTGGTGACAAGTAAATGGTGACAAGTAAATGGTGATAAGTAACTGGTGACAAGTAACTGGTGACAAGTAACTGGTGATAAGTAACTGGTGATAAGTAACTGGTGACAAGTAACTGGTGACAAGTAACTGGTGATAAGTAACTGGTGACAAGTAACTGGTGACAAGTAACTGGTGATAAGTAACTGGTGACAAGTAACTGGTGACAAGTAACTGGTGATAAGTAACTGGTGACAAGTAACTGGTGACAAGTAACTGGTGACAAGTAACTGGTGACAAGTAACTGGTGACAAGTAACTGGTGATAAGTAACTGGTGACAAGTAACTGGTGACAAGTAACTGGTGATAAGTAACTGGTGACAAGTAACTGGTGACAAGTAACTGGTGATAAGTAACTGGTGACAAGTAACTGGTGACAAGTAACTGGTGATAAGTAACTGGTGACGAGTAATATATCGTTCCAAAATATATACATACATACACGAATGAAAAACAATTTTCATTATCTGAATAAGAAACACATTTTCCTCTGTTTCGCCAAAGCATACGATAACTGCAGATACATGAAAGAAAATGTTTAGCGTCGCTGGTCAACACCACATTTAACTGATAGACACTCACTCAGTCACTAACTCACTCACTCACTCATTCACTCACTCACTCACTCACTCATTCGCTCACTCACTCACTCACCCACACACCACCTCAAACACTCACTCACTCACTAACTCACTCACTCACTCAATTAACTCACTCACTCATTCACTCACTCACTCACTCACTCACTCACTCACTCACTCACTCACTCACTCACTCACTCACTCACTCACTTTCTCAATCACTCGCTTACTCACTTTCTCAATCACTCACCATATCGCTAAAAACAATTCACTCTTTTAGCTAAAATTTACTTCATTTTCTAATTAAACATTTTCTTCGTATAAAAATATATACATACACGAATGAGAAACGTGTTTCATAAATTGAGTAAAAAACATATTTTCCTCTAATTCGCCAAGGCAAACCATAACTTTTTCGTCGCTAGTGCTTTCTAGGCTAGCGCTTTCTAGTCTAGCGTCTAGGCCTCGAAAACCGGCTATTCGAAGTTCGAAACCTGACTTGAGACACAGATCCTGATGCGTTGCTCTGGGGTTTCTGTCATTGCCCGTCAGTTTATTCAACACTCTGGCCACCGCGAAAACTCTATTCTGATATGGTATTAGTGTGCCTTATGTTAATGAAAGAGTCCAAGTAATAAAAATACTGCAGATACATACAATGAAAAATTAGCGTCACTTGTCAACACCACCTTTAACTGATATTAAATATGTCTTTCTATGTTGATGATGCGCAAGTCAAGTGACCCAGGCAAAGTTACTGGCTGATCGACATTTTTATCAGCGATGTTGTCAGTTCTGTGCGAACCATTAAAAACAGAGAGATAACAACTCGAATACGGTATGAAAGACATTAACGTCACGGACATTGTTTTGTATCAGAAATGCAACGAATAACGTTATGTGACTCACTCACTCACTCACTCACTCACTCACTCACTCACTCACTCACTCACTCCCTCACTCACTCACTCACTCACTCACTCACTCACTCACTCACTCACTCACTCACTCACTCACTCACTCACTTCCGGAGTCACTCATCAAATCACTGAAAAACGATTTATTCTTCAAATTTTGCTTAAATTAAATTCTTTGCTAAAATTTACTTCAGTTCTTTATTGAACATTTTGTTCGTTCCGAAACATGTATAATCCCAATAAGTTTCCAGCCATTCCGGAAGGATTTCGAACTCATTTCGAAGTCATTCACGGTCACACCTGTCCCAGCTGTGGGTTTTTAGCCACAGTCCGGGGGTAGACTGTGGACGTGAGTGCTTTTAGGCACAGTCCGATTCCTCTTTAACCACAGTACCGTTTAGCCACAGTACCATTTAAGCACAGTCCGATTCTTTTTTAGCCACATTACCGTTTAGCCACAGTACCATTTAAGCACAGTCCGTTTTTTTAGCCACAGTCCACCCCCCCCCCGGACTGTGGCTAAAAACCCACAGCTGGGACAGGTGTGTTCACGGTATAATTCACCGCGTGGTGTGTGCTTAGCACTTGCATCACATCACAAGTCTAACGTGTATATGAATGTTGTGCTAAGTTCATGAAACGTGAACTGTTTCATAGCAACTAATCCTATCGGAGGGATCACTATCAGAAGATAAAGGAAGTAAAAAGTGGAATTCCCCCTCTTTGACGTTTTCTGAAGGTAGAGTTTGTTCCTTCAGGTGTCAATATCCTAAATGGCCAAATTTCTGTCAATTCCCTACTCTTTGGAAAGATTCCCCTCCCTGTGGGGGTTTGGCTCATTTGCCAGTGGGCTGTCGTTCGGCTTGAAAGACTTCGAAATCGATTTCGAACTTAATTCGGAGTTCGAGAAGAGGTTTCGAGCTCGATTTCGGAGCGCTTCGAAATCATTCCGGAATGATTTTGAAATTAGAATTTCATTCCCGAATCATTCCGATATGGACCCACGATTTCGAAAGGAAGATTCGTTTCGAAGACTCCGGGATAGTCCGTTTCGATAGCGATCACTGTGTGCATTAAGTGATTACTACTTCTACAAAAAACTTAAAATGTCTTTCTGATTCAAATCATGAAAAGCATGGGACAAAAAAGTTTCATTCTCATATTTTAAATAGTCTGATCGTGAAAAAGCAGGAAACAATGAAACGTGGAAAAAGTGTTTACTTCATTGAGTCAATAATGAAACCAAATTACACAAAACTTATTTGGGAATTTCGGTTGAAAACGGAATCTTCTCTATTTGTCTAGCTCGTTGTGTGCATGGACATTTTTCTTCTTTTGTGTGACGAGTCTGCCACGACCCTTTTTATTTACCTTTTTGTCAAGATGAGCATGGAATTTTTTGTTAGAAATGTCTTTTTCAATTGAATCGCAGCATTTTAACTATAGATACATTTTTTTAAATACGCCCCACCCGTGAAAAGTTACAAATATGCTTAGTTTAATTTGGTTTGAAATGAATTGATTACAAACTTTTTCCCATGATTCATCGGAAATCTTGTTTCCTGTTTTTTCAGGATCAGACTATTTACAATATGAGAATAAAACGTTTTTGTCTCATACTTTTTTCATGATTGAACTTTTCAGGATCGAACCATATTCGTTTCTTTGAACGAACCATGCCTTCAGGGCATTTTAGTTGCTGGTGTACATGTACGTACTTACATACAGTACCTATGTATGTACATATTCGTATATGTATGCGCTAGTGAAGTGAAGATTCGAACGTCTGAACTCATTCACTCACTAACTCACTCAATCATTCACTCGCTCACTCACTCACTCTTGTCATACATAAAAAAGTTTAGCGTCGCTGGTCAATACCACCTTTAACTGATAGGAAATATGTCTTTTTATGTTAATGGTGGAGTCAAGCGACCCAGACAAAGTTACCGGCTGATCGACATTTTTATTACTCACTCGCTCACTCACTCACTCACTCACTCACTCACTCACTCACTCACTCACTCACTCACTCATTCACTCACTCACTCATTCACTAACTCATTTTCTCAATCGCTCGGTCACTCACTTTCTCAATCAC